>JAOTOL010001160.1:0-217500 GCA_034440575.1 Imbricaverruca yamaguchii | reverse complement strand
ACGACTGGTTGAACTTTCTTGGAGGTGACCTCACTTGACCTTGACTAACTCATTGACCCTAGATGACCTGACATAAAATGTTGAATCAGCATGTCAAATTGATGTGGAAAAAGGTATGCCAAATTTGGACGCGCTGCCGCGCGCCGTTCGTCCGCTATCCGCGAAAAACCTGAGGGGGCGGTAGAAGAACCCCCGAGTCGGGACGGGCTAATGCGAGTGGTGGTGGTGCGACCAGTACAGACAGCGCAACTTGGTGCTTCATACGTCGACGCGGGTTGACGTCGGCCACCACTAGGCCAAGTTTAATAAGAAGTGGTATCTTGATTTGTTCCTCCCATTTTGTATTCCCTATACCATGATTTGTTTGAGATTCGTATCACTCATCTTATCATGCATTATGATGAGATGAGTGATACGAAGAGAAGTTATGATGCTTCCTCACTAGTTGTGAGACCAGCTGGGGTAGTGATGGATAGCTCAATGTGCATGTGTCTTCAATTTTCCGATTACGGTTGATTTTTTTCCTGCTTTGTTGTTTAGATATATGTAAAAAATATACAGGTTTGTTTTCTTCTCAAATATGATTGATGACGGCCACAGAATAAAGACAAGCACTGTAGAAAATACACGGAAAATAAATAAACTTCTAAGCACACGATGGTTCCATTCCTCGAGGCCAGCTTAGTTGGAGAGGCTGCGACTGCCTCCGGGCTGAGGTAAGTAAGATGGACTGTCTACCTCCTGGGAAGGATCCACCATCGCAATACAGGATCAGTCCTGAGCACTATGCAGTTCAGCGCAGCCTGAACTTCTGCACAACGGCTAGGCTGATAATGGTCCGCGTCTTAATCATAGCCACCGCTACCCTCACAGCGCGCTTTTCGCTACTTAAGGTAAATGGAGCGAGGCGTTGATCTGACACTTAGCGCAGATGAAAACTAAAATGGTGGTACGTCTTGGCGGATTTTTGCTGGTATTTTCTGGTTGGGTCATTTCAGGTCCCCGAGCTGTAACACCACTTGTAGAGACATTTCTGATCCATGTTTGGTGAATTCGTAGCATTCCTGGTTTGCTATAAGCATGATGCTCAAATGCAATCCCATAATTTTCCCTTTTAAATGTTTGCATGCTGTAAGACGGCTTACGTTTTTTTTTCTCTATACGGCGTATGTACCGTCGCGGACCGGACCAGCCTGCCAGGCGGCTCGCACCAGCAGACCGGACCAGCCTGCCGGCGGCTCGCCCCAGCAGACCGGACCAGCCTGCCGGCGGCTCGCCCCACCAGTCCGGACCAGCCTGCCAGGCGGCTCGCACCAACAGACCGGACCAGCCTGCCGGCGGCTCGCACCAGCATACCGGACCAGCCTGCCGGCGGCTCGCACCAGCAGACCGGACCAGCCTGCCGGCGGCTCGCCCCAGCAGACCGGACCAGGCTGCCGGCGGCTCGGCCCAGCAGTCCGGACCAGCCTGCCAGGCGGCTCGTCCCAGCGGACCAGACCAGCCTGCCAGGCGGCTCACCCCAGCAGTCCGGAACAGCCTACCAGGCGGCTCGCCCCAGCAGACTGACCCAGCCTGCCAGGCGGCTCGCCCCAGCAGAGTCCGGGCGCCCCAGCAGTCCGGAACAGAAAGCTGCGTGAAGCCCCCCTAGACCGTGACGGACAAACAAGATCGTTCTAGTCGGGCGACGGCACCGGGCACACCCATCGCCGACGGCAGGCACACCCATCGAGAGTGGAATGGATACTGCTCTGACCAGTAGTCGGCACGACATTCACCGCATAACATTCATCGACGTAATTCAACGCCGAACACTTGACGGGGCCGTCAGGACGCCGACAGCAAACGAAGTCACATGGATTGTGTTGCGAGCAGTAGCGGAACCTTCGCCGCACCGCTACCTCGGCCGTGTGAGTGAACCTGTTAATGTACCACTCATCACTGTCCGTGACTGACCCACCCGTCATTGGTGACATGAAATCTGTATAACGCCAGTCAGCGGAGAATGAGAAAATTATCCCTGGTGTGGGAGACCAAGGGAATGGGAGGGGCAGTTGGAGCCAGCTGGGCGCAAGTGAAGGCGAGAGAAAGTGTCTGAGCGAAGCACAAAGGCTTGGCCCCGGAGCGGAAATGTAGCCAACCAATGGAAGTGGTGACAGTGAGAGACTTGGCCTCGCTAAATACACTCGTGAAAGGATGAACGAGAACGGGGCGCAGACAAGGGAATCAAGAAAGGAGACGATCACACACCCCTCCACTGCCAATTACCAGTCAACATTTTACCCCCCTTCCAAACGAAAAACTATTAAAAAAACAATACTCCCACATTTCATTCTCCACCCCTTCAAGACGACCCCCCCCCACTCATATCCCCCATCCCCCAGACCGACTCCGCCCCCAACCTCGCCACCCTACAATACCACACCGTTGCATTGATAACGTTTTCAAAGTGAAATTACTAATCCTTGAGGATTTTGAATCTTGTTTGGCTATAAGATGCACATGTGACGTTTCGTGTTTTAAATTATAATTCGACGGTACTCTGCTACCCTGGGGAGACCCAAACAAGCTGTGTGCGAGCCTTCGCAGGTCACTTCTATGACGCACGTGATGTGACAGATGATGTGACCAAACCTGGCCTGTCAATCATGGGTGTGACATAAGAGATGACCCGACCTGGCCTGTTGATCATGTACGTGGCATACGGGAGACGACCTGACATTGCCTGTTAAGGATGGGCGTGATATGTAAGAGATGATCTGACCTGACCTGCTAATCACGCATGCTAAAAACCCACATAGGATGTTCAAAGCATTCACGCACCCATGTCATTACCCGCTCCTCGCATTCCGGCTGTGATTCTATTCCGAGGACACACCTTCGTGTTCGGGTTGTAATTAAATGTCCAGACCATATCTCAGTGCTCGGGTTGCGATTTTAATCCAAGGCCATAGCTCCGTGTTGGGGTTGTTATTCTTTTCCAAGCAGACTTCGTACACGGCCCGTTCAGCATAGCCAAATATTTGGCGAAATTGCCACCCTTGGTTCGACCAGAGGGTGAGCGGCAAGTCTAAACCACACAGTTTAATTTCTCAGACCATGAGTCAGCCGTCAGATTTGTCGTCGGACACTGACGTGCAACTCGTTGGTATTTGTCTTGCGTTCCATCTCAATTGGAGCCGAAGTGGAGAGGCGGTCGTGATCAGCCTCCTCAGGTGGCAGACTGGTGCAGCGTTCTCGCTCGGCAGATGAGTGAAAAGGTCACCAGGTCTACACAGACGGCTATCAGTCTCCTTGGGTGGCAAGACTGGTAGAGGGTACTCGCTCGGCAGACGAGTGGAAAGTTTCCAGGTCAACATAGGCGGCAACCGGTCAAGCCGAAGCTGAAGTGGTGGCTTTAGAATGGACCGATCAGCATCGATGTACAACTTTGGTGGGCAACAAATTCGGACGAGAGATCAATCTCGCGATACTCAGGGTTGGTGGTCCCCATTTCGGGCCGTTTTTCGCCGTCTGGTTTATCGGTCCTTCTCCAAAATGGCCCTGACGAGCTGCTTTGGCCGGATGCCGGAACGGAAAGCTTACTGAGAGTAGCTTGGCGGCTCGACAGAGCTGGTCGATTGGCTTGTCTGGGTTAGCTTGACAGCTCGACAGTACTCTGGAGTCCACTCACATTTCTCGTCTGGGTTAGCTTGACAGCTCGACAGTACTCTGGAGTCCACCCACATTTCTTGTCTGGTTTAGCTTGACAGCTCGACAGTACTCTGGAGTCCACCCACATTTCTTGTCTGGTTTAGCTTGACAGCTCGACAGTACTCTGGAGTCCACCCACATTTCACGTCTGGGTTAGCTTCACAGCTCGACAGTACTCTGGAGTCCACCCACATTTCACGTCTGGGTTAGCTTCACAGCTCGACAGTACTCTGGAGTCCACCCACATTTCACGTCTGGGTTAGCCTCACAGCTCGACAGTACTCTGGAGTCCACCTACATTTCACGTCTGGGTTAGCTTCACAGCTCGACAGTACTCTGGAGTCCACCCACATTTCTCGTCTGGGTTAGCTTCACAGCTCGACAGTACTCTGGAGTCCACCCACATTTCTCGTCTGGGTTAGCTTGACAGCTCGACAGTACTCTGGTGTCCACCTACATTTCACGTCTGGGTTAGCTTGACAGCTCGACAGTACTCTGGTGTCCACCCACATTTATTGTCTGGGTTAGCTTGACAGCTCGACAGTACTCTGGTGTCCACCCACATTTATTGTCTGGGTTAGCTTGACAGCTCGACAGTACTCTGGAGTCCACCCACATTTCACGTCTGGGTTAGCTTCACAGCTCGACAGTACTCTGGAGTCCACCCACATTTCCCGCGGAAGCCATCAGTTATGATCAATTTCTATGTGCCACATTTACGCCCCGCTGACTACCGTTATTCAGACCACCGCAGCGGCCTTATTCTCCGTCGACGGTGGTCACCGCCTCCAGGCTAGCCAGTAGCGGCCATCAACTCCGGCCGAACTGCACAGTGACGGCTGTCCACTCCGGTCAGGACGGCGGTGGCAGCCATCCACTCCGACCGAACAGCACAGTGATGGCTGCCCACACCGGCTGAACTGCACAGTGATGGCTGTCCACTCCGGCTGAGCTGCACAGTGGTGGCTGTCCACTCCGGCTGAGCTGCACAGTGATGGCTGTCCACTCCGGCTGAGCTGCACAGTGGTGGCTGTCCACTCAGGTCAGGACGGCGGTGGCGGCCATCCACTCCGGCCGAACTGCACAGTTATGGCAGTCCACTCCGGCTGAGCTGTACAGTGGTGGCCATCCACTCCAGCCGAACTGTGCAGTGATGGCTGTCCACTCCGGTCAGGACGGCGGTGGCGGTCATCAACTCCGGCTGACCTGCGCAGTGATGGCTGTCCACTCCGGCTGGGCTGACTGCGGCAACGGTGCGCCGGTCTGCCCTTGAACCGCAGGCGACCCTGACCCGCCGGCTGCACTTCCACAAAGCTGGCCCAAAGCCGGAGGACCTCGTTTGCTCCACGAAGGGAGACAACCAAAGCTCGTCTCCCATCGTTTGCACCGCCATCGGCGACGAGCCTGGTGCCTCGAGCTGCACTGTGCACTTTCATCTGTCGGTTGTTTACCGTCTGTTTCGGTGAACCGTGCGCGGCAAAACGCAGCTGTCGGATGCACGGGAGGAAATACCGACACACACCGGCT
The DNA here is from genome assembly GCA_034440575.1 of Imbricaverruca yamaguchii. Classification (NCBI taxonomy): domain Eukaryota; kingdom Metazoa; phylum Arthropoda; class Thecostraca; family Neoverrucidae; genus Imbricaverruca; species Imbricaverruca yamaguchii. The sequence continues at coordinate 212,283 of JAOTOL010001160.1, read as the reverse complement.
ACACGCGTAATGGTGTCTCGATGCTAAAACGCTAGCACGCTGCTATTACGTAGAATCGCCAGGGGCGGCTTCGACGGGCTATAATCGTGCTCCTGCGAACGGTTTTGCTGAGTATTACTCATTGCGAATCGCATTTGCCATCACTGAATTAAACGTCTGGCAGCATGAACAGGCTGATGGGAGTGGACGCCTTGGACAACTCTGCCACTTCCAGTGACGCTATCATCGATTAAGGAGTCTGTTGCACTTGGTTTGCGCAATCACAACAACTGGGATGTCGGCGCTGCTGATGGCGGCGACGAATTCCCTCCCTGCTGTCCGTGTGCCGGTGCTTCCGAGTCGGCCATTTCTGTAGCTCCTTTTTGTGTCGAGCCTTTCCACGCTGCGGAGATAGCCGGGCTAATTCGGCTTCGTATATCAGCCGCGCGCCGCGCCGCTGCAGGAATTAGAGCGATATTTCCCGTTTTATGGAGTGTCGTTGGCCGGTGGCCGGCCCGGCCGCCCGCGCCGCTCGGCACCCAGTATTGAGCGCTCCGGCCGGCCTCCCACCGTGTTTGAATGAAAGCATCGATTTTGCCGTCCACGGACAGCCATAAACAGCTAAGTTGAGAAACGAGGCAAAGGCATGCTCCAACGAGGCAAACAGACATGCACACAGCGGGTGCCGGAGCGCCGGCGTGGCTGCCGCAGCTTCGTTTTGGTTGACGCATGCACAATCAATTGCGGCGACAATATTTCACCCACGAGCTCAATAACGGCAGGACATCGCGAGCGGCACATCGAAGGCACGCCATGAACGGCATCCAATCACAGCCGGCACTGTGGGTGGTGAGAATAACGTTAGAATCCCGGGATAAATGGAGAATCGGGGAAGCTCGCTAAAATTAGGTCGTGGAGGTGAAGGTCGTACCTAGGCAAGCCAGTCAGGGTCAGCCTAAGGGGATGGGGGAGGCCTTGCGCCCAAATACACGGTGAGCCCCATCTGCGGGTGATCGATGTCAAGCCATAGTTGCAAAAATGATCTAAAATGTCAAAGCTCACTTATATATCATACGAAAACAGGACGGGAGGTTTCATAAACTCAGCCACTTCACAGAGGTCTGATGCTAGTTAAGAAACGATAACACATGGAGCCATTTGCACGACATTTGCCCCATACCAAGCGTGTTTGAATAACAGCATGTTGATCGTAGGCACGTATTGGCAGTTGAGAACACTGTATGGAATGCTTTGTTACTCACTCCGACGGGGAGTTGAAAGCCTACAGCCAGAGGTCGAACACCGCCTGAAGGCTTGGAAGTTCGAGCAGTTTTAATCTCAATTTAATACTGATTTAATCTACTTTCACGGGCTCCTCACTGAGAAGAGTTAATATTATTTGGGATGGGGGAGGTCTTGCCTCCAAATACACGGAAAGCCCCATCTGTGGGTGAAGCCTTTATCCATGTCAAGCTATAATTGCAAAAAAAAATTAAAATGTCAAAGCGCCCTCCTATATCATAAGAAAACATGACGGGAGGTTAATATCCTTTATTTCAGCAGTCACCACAGTACCGGTAATACTGTGCCGCAAAGCTCGAAACAGCAGCTGATGCTGTACCGCAGTGTTTGCAGCTGTCGTCGGTGCTGTGCCAGTGTTTGGGGCTGCGGCCGGTGCTGTATCGCAGTGTCTGGAGCTGCGATTGATGCTGCGTCGCCGTGTCTGGAACTGCAGGCGATGCTGTGCCGCAGTGCCTAGAGCCACAATCGATACCGTACCGCAATGTCCGGGACCGCATTCGACAGCGGGTGCCCGTGGTTTTTCTTACTACTGCTGGCGCCAATAGTTTAGCTTGAGTTACGGGGCCGAAAATAGCAGTTGTGTAGTCGTGCATCCAATGACTTAAGGTAAATACTGACTCAATGAGTAATAAAGAGGTTCGTACAGATGATCGCGATCGCACAGATCGTGCAGCTGCAATTGCAATGTGATCCTCGCTATGTCCTACACTTGCATTTTGATTGACGATGTATGACCAACGTTGTCGATGCGCCTCTAAAGCAAAATAACCAACCAACATTTGTATTTTGGCCTATAATGAGGTCACCAGAGGTCATACTAGATCAACATATTTAAATATGTTCATTGCAACGGGGTTTTCGATAGCCCCTTCTCAATTTTTCCGGGATGTCGGGAGAATGAGTAAACGCAGAACCATGAAGTCTGCAGTACCTTTCTATGCATCTGTAAAATATATTCTGGACATCTCAGATCTAGGTCATCAAAGGACCTGGAAGCCCCTGGATTGGATCAAAAGGAGTGATGCTGCGACATATTCCCAGAGCCGTCATTCGGAGTAGTTGCAACATGTCAGCAAGACAGTCAGGCTATTCTGCTCCTTCATCAAGTCGAACAACTCTACTATGTCGAAATTGCAATTAAGGGCAAGATTACTGATTTCACGCTTGGTCAATTTCCGATTTTTTGCGTGAGGAAAAATGAAGTTTTTACGTGCAGAAAATGCTAGAATATGAAATGAACATTCTGACTTAGGATGTATCAAGGGTGAACGACAAGATCAGGGCAAATATCATGTATGCTCTTCACAGTGTTATCTTATCCGGAATGTTGCTGTTCCCCATGAATCCACATTCGAATTCAATTTCAGCGCGGCCCACCATGCGACTTGGAAAAAAGGTTATCATCTGATGGCCTGAGGTGATCTGACCTCGTGTGATCCGATTTGAGCTTCGATGTAATTACCTTTCAGTCTACATTTAGGGGAAGGCTGAAATGATGTTTTTTTTTCAACATATTTAGTGTCCGAACGTGACCCAAGTGTGAGACCAAGAGATCAGAAGCTGGGCAGCTTACACAATTATGTCAGCATCATGTCGGTTCTTCTTGGGAACCAAATTTGTGTACTTCAAAAGTGATGTGCTGTGTGCATTCAATCTTGAACTTACTTGAACGTACATCGTTACTTGATGGTTTTAGAATACCATCAGATGTGCATATTTTGGTCGAATGGTTCTGTTCCTATGGCCCGATATATGCATTAATATTTTTCGGACCATTGCCCAAAATAAAGGTAATATGACTGGGTTCACCTGTTGTGACCATTGATGAACTCAGCATTACCGAAGATTAAGGAATAAGCTGTGATATCACCGCCCCGGTAGTTCAGTTGGTTGAAGCGCTGACCTGCATTGGTCTCCCCTGTCCTGGCAACACAGGGTACGAGTCGATTCGCGCGCTCTCATTTAGCCCCATTCCAGGAGTGTCAGTTGGCAGCTGGCCCGATAAGGCCGGGGACGAGCTACCGGGCGGCCGTGTTGGTGCAATGACTGCACGTTAAACTTTCGATCAAAATTGTTCCATTGAACATTCATGGATCAGGTGGTGAGGCCAGGGCTCACGCAACAAGCTTTGCTTAACAACAGAATCCTGGTTCCTAAAGCCACCCCAGCAACAACTCGGATTAAATATATATTTTTAAAGCTCTAGGCTATAATGTCTTGCGAAGGACATTTCACGGTTCTTCTAACTTGCACATTTCGGAAGCTGGTCTTCAGACTTGATACGGACCCGAACTGATATACTCCGAACTAGTCCTTTTTCATTCATGTTAATTATTTACTAAAAAACGTAAGAAAATAAGCCCTGCCTATTTTGACGCCAGTTCCGGGTACTTGAGTCAAGGTCAGCATGTTGATCTAGTATCACCTCTGGTGACCTCATCATCGGCCAAAGTGCAAATGGTGGTTGGTATTTTGGCCCAGTGGCGCATCGAGAGCGTCGATCATACAGCGCCCACCAAAATGCAAATGTAACGCATGCTTCGGGCTGTAGAAGAGTTATCTTTATCTGGACCGTGATGTCGCTATGCGTCAGATGCAATGGTAATGCAGACATCCAGAATCTCCAATTAAAGACAGAACAAAGATGGGCTCCTGATGCTATTTAAGAGCTCAGAAATATGTCTTTGCGACTAACCCATCCGGATACCCACTCGTGGCTGTGCGATTAATATACTTACAAGTTATGAGACTTTGTCTCCATAAATATAATGTGAGCTGCATTTATTAAACTTAGCTTGTCTTCAGTGACATTTCTGTTGCCTCTTACATTGGTATATTTGAAAAGTTCTTAACTCGCGACCTGACTTCGGTAACTATATTCTGATATTCATCCGCCAATGGTGCGCGGCCGCGGCCCGACGCTGACTGCCCGTCACTGACGATCTGGTCGGGCGCAAAATCATGCCCTGAACGCTAATGTGCTCCAACGCCGAAGAGACAAGCACATTTCCGAATTAGAAAAGGCCGGCGATGTGTGTGGCATGAGTTCCGCCACCATTGAAGCTGAAGCCGACAGTCTCCCACGATGTTGTTGAAGAGCATTACGCCCATGGCCGTTGAATGGAAAATATGCGTCTGAAACTATTAATTTATCCTACACAATCTTGACGTGGCAGAACCGATGTTGTTTGGTATTGTTCAAGGTTAGAACTTCCTTTTTGCCGCGCCGCCAAAAGGTCAATTATGGCATCAGAAGGCAGCTGACTACGCCGGCATATTTCAGACCATTGGAAATTCATCCGCAAATGCAGAACATCTTATATATATATATATATATATATATATATATATATATATATATATATATATATATATATATATATATACGTATATACATCTACCGGATCATCACGTCTTAAAACGTTCATAATTCCATGCTACAGACTTCTTTTTCAAGTTCTTATATATTGACTCAGATTTGACTCAGTGTTATTGGCCCAGTGTCATGACGACTAACATGCTTTGCTCTTTTTAATCCCTCCTTCAATGACCATTCTTAATCTTGTGACTGGTATTCATTTGTCATCGATGCATTGAAGGGAAATGCTGTCTAAGCTATGTACTTACTAACATATTTAGTTGCGATCCTGTCTAATGAAAGCAATAATTCGAGAAGGTTTCTGCAGGACTTGAGTAAAAAGCTGCGTACACTACCCTGCTTGTAATTCACGAAGTGGTAATGCTTAGCATAGAAGCCCAACTATGTTTTCTGTGTGTTATTGACATCCATTCACTCTTCTGAGTATAATGTATGTCCTGGAATCGAGCCTCAGCCATTCACTCCTCTCATTAGGTTACATTTTCTAGAATCGCATCACACCAGCTTGGATTACATGTATTTATCTGAGCATCTTCAAAGCCAGGTTATCAAGTTGAGTTCAACGATGGTAATGCATAACTTATAGCATAACGTTTTGATCGAAATGAAATAAAATGTTCTTGTCCTTCATCATTATTGCACTTTAATGTCACTAAAACTGCTTGCAAACGTTGGAAAGCCCATGTGGCAAATCGGACGGCTGGCAACGCTGGACATGCCACAACAGTTGCAAGCATTTGTCTCGAGGTTTATAGATCGCTTGCTAAATATTCACAGCTTTACACGCCGTGTGCTTGACTTGCATGAGTGGATGTTCGTGAATAGAACCCTGCAGTTCACATTTTTGTTCGCCAGATTCCATTCTAAACTATTTCTCTGAAGTACTGTGAAGTGCGTAGACCACAACAAAGCATCTTTGCAGGTACTTTTCTCTTTTGGGCACTGCGGTAGCACAGTTCGCCGCTTGGCGCCAAATAGAGACGCCGCGACAGCGTCACCACCGTTCAGCCCGCCTACTGAATGAGATCGACCGGCACCACCTCTCCGTGCCTGTGCTGGCATTAATCATGCGCACAAATATTCACCTGCAAAACACACATTAAGTGAACAATTATTTGATCGCACAATTATATGAGCACCATGGTTTATTCACTAGCCACTATGGTTTATTCCACACATATCTACATCTCTTCCACACGTTTATGCTCCGTCACAGGCTTTCAGCCGCTCCACTACCTGCCTCTCTGCCGTTCGGCCTCGTTTCCTATCTGCATCTCTGCCTCTATACAGCTTCTCCTCTAATTCGTCTCATCTCAGCTCTTAGGATGTCATTATCAATTCCCTTCCGACACTATCACCCACCTGTTCCTCCGTTGGATCGCTCGTTAAGTCAGACAATCGATCGGTCGGTCATTCAACTAGTTAGTCGGCTACTCCCTCCATCGATCTCTCGCTCAATTTGCACTCCTATCGTTCTTTAATTTTGCGGTGCTAATCTGTTTGCGACCGCCGTCAGCTTGCTAAGATTGCTGGTCTTACTTGGTCCTGGCATCAGGACACAGCAGGATATAGTACAGGTGTTAAATCTATTCATTTGCTCCCAACTGTTCACCGCCAAATAATTGGTTTCAAAAACTGCCTGCGCCATCCAGGCATGGCTTAGCGTAGATGGGAATTCCACAGGATGTAGCTAGTGGGAATTCTTCTGAAGGAATTTGGCGGCGAAATGCTCGCCAAAATTAGGCTACTGTGTTTTTTTTTAACAGTGTATGTTGGTGGACAGTATATGAACGCAAACTCACAACCTTCACACATCCAGCCAATAACAGCCGTGCATACATGAGCAACAAAGTAAAAATATAAACATACAGACAGCGAGAGGGAAGAGCAGCATCCCTTGCGCCAATGTTCGGTTCTTCATCAGCGGCCCGGCCAACGGTGTCGTAGGCAGCGTAACACAAATGACTGGCTCCAATGTGAACGTACTGCAGTCAGTACCGCTTTCAAAAGCGCATGTATTCGACTCTGGTGGTGGGGTCAATTCATGCCAAGGATTAGAGCTTTTCAACCCCGGAGACGTCTGACGCGACGGCGTCTGTCGCAGACTGCTTCCTGTTTGTTTGGTGACCTGTCAGACGGCGGCTATGACAGACTGTCAGCCGCGCGTCACAGGGGCGGGACAGAGATAAGTGAACGCCGCAGCCGGCCCGGGATTGCTCCAATTGACGGCCGCCGGGACGAGCATCACGACTGTGACGCACGGACGCAGAAGCCAATTCCGTCGGCGCTTCATTGACACGTGACACTTTTTCGGCGGCGCCTCCATTCCGGAGGTTGTGTTAAATTGGCTCTCGTCGGTCGGGCCGACCCAGCCGACGCAGCCATGAGTCATACTCGCCGCGATCAATTACAGCTTTGTGCCCCAGTCCGGCCGGCGGTGATACATTTCCACGAAGGTTTGATTGCATTCGGTATCCGTTTGACACACGGCTCGTCGTCAAGCTCTTGGCACGCAGTAATGGCGTGCTGCAGTGCCAATGCTATCTGCCCTGGCCGATTTACTGTCGCAGATTTTGCTGACCCTTTGCCATCCGATCGTGGCTCAGAATACCGAGGGATGGCTGACCTCTTCAGAATTATATCACGGAACCCTACAGTGTCGGCACAGTCGACCTTGTACGGCTAGCATCAATAAACGATACACATAACAGCTACATACAGCTTGGACAGAAACAGCACACACTGCTCCAGCTGTTTTCGACCAAATTACAGACAAGACATTGTCTGAATATGAAGAGTGGGCAACAAGCTGCTCAACAGTAATTTCGTGCTAGCTCTACAGCTCTAAAAATTTCAAGTTCCAAAGCTACACATTGGCTTAGCCTTCCAGCTTCTAGTTAAAAAATGTGGTGAATGTAACAGAGGACTGCTGTTTTATATACTATTGAGGGTGAAGGACCCCTCAACGTTGGCTTTGTCCGCCAGATAATTCCAATATTAGCATGGGACATTATTGAGCGTGACCGCACTAATCCATTTGGACCCGTCCATTGTCTTGATGTATTCCCCCAATAAATTTAACAAAACAACACCCGCGGTGCTAAATACACACCATTAGAGATATAGCTTGTCTTAGCTTCAGCACTTTAACAGCCTTGAGCAATTCAGCGGGGCGGAACACACATGTCAGCCTGGGTTGTCCGAAACAATTATTTTAACAGCGGGAAGTGCATTTTGGTGTCCGTGGATGTGCAGTGTTGGTATGCACTAGTATAATCATTCGAGGGATCTACTGTACATGCGACATATACATACCCCCACCCCCAAGCGCAGACAGGAGGGACCCAGACCATCGCTTGGCTCCCCTATGAAACCCACATCCTACGTAATTACATCGGAATGATAAGAGTGAAGTGAAGTTTTGGTGTTCTGCATGAATGCTCTGCACGATCACCTGTCTGTCATAGATGGCAGCACCAGCGGCCGCACTGACCTGGTGCAGACCGCTGAGCTATAATCCGTCGTTGCACGGTCAGGGTCGTATGTATTGCCGAGTGACACAGGGTGGACAGGTCACAGCGGATAATAGTGAGCAAGGCTAGACTGTGGCACGGTCGGGACATTCTGTGTCTGAGTAATTGATGGTTAACCACTAACCTGTGCTTTGCGTGTACAATCTTGTGTGGACCCGTCGCTTCATCATGGAAAGAGGTGGCAGAACACCCAGCGAGGCAGGATTATCCAGGTCTAGCGATATTGAGCTTCAAGTGCGGCTCACTCTCCAGCAAATGATGGAATCTCAACGGCGACAGGACCTTGCTGTGAGCCTGCTGGAGCGCACGTGCGATGGTGATGGTGGTGCCGTTGCAACCCGGCCACTGACCGCTGACGGGCCCATCCCCCGTGTGACCTCGAAGTCAGGTCACGTCGGACAGGTGAGCGTGCTTATCTATTAGATGCATCAGTCGCGGCACCTCTTGCGCTGAAGAGCCGCACGCGCCAGACCTGGACTCGCCCACGACCAGTGCGCACCTGGCGGCCCCGTCAGCGTCTGCGACTCCGTCCAGCGCCGCCCGCACACCGGCCGGGTCGAAAGCCCGGCACCACAACAGGCGGCGCACTACCCCGGGGCCAGAGCACAGGCAGCACCACGGCAGCACACCACCTCGGAACCAGAGCACCACCGACAGGCGGCACTACGGCTGTAGGGCAGCACAGCACTCTGGTGCTGCGCTATCAATGCGCTATGCCGGAGGACTGACCACCAGGTCACCGAGGTCGATTAGCCGGATGCATGCCTTGTCGAGATGCGCCCGGGGCCAGAGTGGTCCTCGGAGGGTAGCATAGGTCGGGATTCAGAGCAGAGATAGCTTCCGACGGCAATGGTGGCACGTGGCGGCATCTGATGAATGAGGCTGTCACTTGTCGGACAGGCGTAGACGCCCGTATGCCTGTAGTCGTGTCCCTCTTACTACTACTCTTACTCTTGTTCTTTTACACTTGCTACTTGTCCCTACAGTCGTGACACTGAACTGTTTCTGCTTAGTGTGTTGGTATTCTTGAGGTACTTAGATAATTCACTGACAGTATAGGAGGTAGCGATTTATAGTGAATAATAGTTATATTTTTTGTCGGTTGTTTAGCGAGTTAATTTCAATCTAAATCTAGGCACAAGCTGCAGCCTGGATGGTTTCGATCAGGATGCAGGCACTAGAGGAAGAGTGTATGACCCTTAAGGCAGAGCTTTCCAAGCTCAAGGCTGCCCTTGTTGCACAGGGTAGGCAAGAAAAAGCAACAAGGGGTCACCCCGTAGCAGAGACATCATATGCCCAGGTGGTCGCAGGCCACCAGGTAGCTGAGGCTTCCCCTACTGTGGAGGTGGCTGGGATTTATCGAGAGGGGAGTGTTAATAGTGAACAGAGGAGGGGTAGTTCTGGTAGGTCACAGGAGGGGTAGTTCTGGTAGGTCACAGGAGGGGTAGTTCTGGTAGGTCACAGGAGGGGAAGTGGCATGAGGTAGAGGGTGGAGGATTTGGAGACGCGAGCCTAAGGAAAGGCTCAGTGAGTGGCAGGTGGCAGGTGGTAGGAGCGGGAGGAAGCCTAGTCGAACGGCCTAGCGGGCAGGCATATTAGCATCGAATAGGTTCCAGGCATTGGAGGACTGCCCCAGGATAGTATTAGTAAGGTAACAGTGCTGGCCGTTGGCGACTCTCGTGTGCGACATTTATATCGGGTATTCTGTAAAGGTAGGAGGGACAGAAGGTGCATCACCAGGCCTGGTGCCAAGGTGAAGGACCTGGTACCAGTGGTGGCACAGGTTAACAGTCATCACCAGTTTAATACAGTTATAGTACAGGTAGGGGTAAATAACATAGGTCCTGCTAGGAGTGAGGAGCTGCTGCAGGACTACAGGGCCCTTGTGGCCACCATGAAGGGCAACAATAGGAGAGTCATTGTAACTGCAATTTTGCCTAGGGCTGGAGCCTCCCCTGAGTGGAGCTCTAGGGCAATGGCAGCCGACGCCAGGGTAGGTAAGCTTTGCCATGAGTTAGGCTTCACCTTTGTAGACGAGCGGTGCAAGTTTTATGGATCATGGGACCTCAAAATGCGAAATGTTTAAGAAATGCCTTCAAGAGGACCTGTTCTTATACCAGTTTGTATCGGAACCTACCAGGCATAGCTCTTTCTTGGACCTTGTATTCTCGGATTTAAGTGACTTGGTTCACGATTTGACTGTAGGAGAAACTCTGGGAAGAAGTGACCATAACATAGTTAGAGTCAAGGCACATGTAGGGGAAATTATTAAGGATAATTTCGTAAAGGTTCCAAATTTCAACAGAGCAGAATTTGACTGCATGAGAGCGGCTTTAAGTGCCATAAGATGGGAAGAAGAATTTTCCAATTTAAATGCCTGTGAAATGTGGGCAAAGTTCAAATCTTACTTGAAGGAAATTCAGATTAGACATGTCCCCCAAAAGCAAAGACGCAAAAGAAGGGTAGGAAAGCCAGCGTAGCTTACACCAGACTTGATAAAAGCAATTAAGGCTAAGAAAACTGCATTTAGAGTGTTTAAAGAAGCTTCAAATGTCGTTAATCTAAAGGCGAATCAAAAAGCTGGAGACACTGTGAAGCAAAAAGCCAGAGCAGCAAAGCGAGCAAAAGAACTGGATTTAGCTAGAAACTGTCATGGGGACAGTAAAAAGTTCTTTAGTTTCTACAAGCTGAGTAAATGTTCTAGCACAATTGGTCCACTGGAAGTAAACGGGACTACATTGGGTGAGGATACTGAGATGGTTGAGGAGCTGAGCAAACAGTTTAAATCAGTGTTTACATTGGAAGATATGACCAATCTGCCGACCGTACACCATAGTTCAGTGACATGTGATCTGATAAATTATGTTGATTTCATTGATAGTGATGTTGTTTACAATCATATCAGGAAAATAAAGCCAAACAGGGCACCAGGACCTGATTAAATTTATGCCAGGTTATTGCGGGAAGCTGAAAAGGAGCTGCCATTTCTACTTAGTATAATATTTTGTAGGTAAGTTTCACAAAATCAAAGTCCGACCGATTGGAAAAGGCAAATGTAGTTCCTATTTTCAAGAAAGGAGAAAGAGGGAAAGTTGAAAGCTACAGGCCAGTAAGTTTCACATCCCTAGTCTGCAAGGTACTCGAATAAATTATCAAGGATAGAATAGTTAGTCATCTGGAAGGAAACAGATTGATTCAAGATACTCAACATGGGTTTAGAAAAGGACGGTCGTGTCTCACAAATCTCTCGGACTTTTTTAACTTCGCCACAGAACAATTTGATCAGGGAAATCAGATTGATGTAGCATATCTTGACTTTAGTAAGGCCTTTGACAAGGTACCCCATAAACGGTTAATGATACAGCTTCAGGCCCATGGTATTGCAGGTAGCATCTCAAAATGGATAGAGTTGTGGCTTTCAGATAGACAGCAAAGAGTGATGCTAAATGGTACAAAGTCATCATGACAAAATCTTCTTAGTGGAGTCCCCCAGGGGTCAGTACTGGGGCCACTCTCTTCATTATATTTGTAAATAACATTGAAATTGGCCTAAGCAGTACAGTTTTGAAATTTGCGGATGATTTAAAGGTCTTTAGAGCAATAACAGGTACAAAATGAGCATATCTCGCTGCAAAAAGACTTAGACGAACTTGTGGAGTGGTCCGAAGAATGACAAATGAAGTTTAATTTTGAGCAGCATATGAAGGCTTTATACTTGATGGGTGACCAAGTACTATCAGTGACTCAACAGGAGAAGGATTTGGGTGTTATTCTAAACACGAAATTTGGGGTATCAGAACAGACCAAGAAAGCCAGGAAGAAGGCACTGAGAATGCTTCGAGCAATAAATAGGAATGTATCATACAGAAGTGAGGAAGTCATCAGGAAGCTTTGCTGTGCATATGTCGGGCCACATTTGGAATACTGCATCCAAGCTGTGAAAAAGATTGTTGGCTTTTAGAGAGAGTACAAAGAGGGCCACACAAATGGTTAATGGTATATAAGCAACCTGGCATATGAGGAAAGATTGAAGAAATTAAACATGTTTTTACTTAGAAATAGAAGGCTGAGAGGAGATCTCATCGAGGTCTTTAAATTTGTCCATGGTCTGGAGAGGGGATATCTTGGGGACATGTTTGAATTTAACGGAAATGATGCAATTAGAGGTCATAAATTCAAAATTAAAGTTAACCACAGCAGAACAAGGTATATACAGACTTTCTTCACCAACAGGGTAGTAGAACACTGGAACCAGCTGCCAGAAACCATTGTCAGTAGCAGCACATTGAACATCTTTAAAAACAGCATAGACAATCATTATAAGAATAGAGGGATTGCTTTTCAGTATTACAGGGAGGGCTGATTGACAGATTTGGTGGGCAACTGTTTGAGTGTACAGAGTGCAACCAAGAAGGGCCCTTGTGGCTCATAGTTGCGCTAATCTTTTATGTCTTTAACTGGCACTTGTCCCTACAATCGTGACCGTCAGCTGGCACTGATCTCCAGAGTCGCTACACTCAGCTTCGGCTGACGCTTGTCCCTGTACGGTGGTGACCGTCAGCATCAGGACGACGACTGCCGAGGGGACGACAGTCGGAGAGGTTCGCCACCCGCCGGAGCTGCGGCGGGTGTCAGCTCGGAGGAGTCACTCGGACCGAGCTAGGTATAGCTCTCGGTCCTCGCCACGGTAGCGCCGAGCCGTGACATCTCCACCACCTCCTTCCACCCCACCGCACCCTCGCCAAACCTGCAGGTCACGCCGGACTGACCCAAGACAGCCCATTCGAAGGTCACCGACTGAAGCAGGGGGAACTGGCAGTGGCACCATTCACTTCAGTCAGTTCTGACATTGTCAGACTCAGTGAACCATATATAACTACCAGAGCAAATTCCTACTGACGGGGTTTCTAATCCACGGTAGTGATAAGAAATAACGGCGAGCATCGTTATTTTACATCAAAAGTGAAGCGGCGAAGCGTAATTCACCCTCTTCTGGGCTATTGTCAACACTCCATTAAAACCTCCTCAATCATAAAAAGCAACGGGCTGCAGTCCCAGTTTCTCTGCAAATAGAACGACTCGTCGGCACTGTGAGACGGCTGACGCGCCTAATCTTCAGGACGGAACAGCGAGCGGCGCACTGTCAATGGCAAACGCTGTACCGGGGTACAACTTGGGGAATGGGAACAGTTTCAGTGGCAAACACTGTACAAAAGAGGGACAAGGAGATATCGGCGATGGGTGACAGAGGAAGTTGGGGAAGTAATGGATAGAACAGAAGCACAATTATGAAGCGTAATGATCAGACTCAAACATTAACTTCTCATTAATTAATGCCCTGAAAAGAGCTGACAGACATATAGAAAAAGAGAAGACAGGAATAGGGAAGTAAATAGAAGGGAGTCAAACGCTCACACACCGAGAATTAGTGCACGACGGAACGAGAAACGAGAGTGACAGGAGAAATGGAGAGTGGAAGTAAGAGGGAGAGAGCGAAAGAACAAGATATATATATCGTACATACCATATCCACATCTGGTTCGGCCGTCGGCCAGTGATCCGAAAGGAGAGAAAGAGAGAGAGAGAGAGAGAGAGAGAGAGAGAGAGAGAGAGAGAGAGAGAGAGAGAGAGAGAGAGAGAGAGAGAGAGAGAGAGTAAGATAGAGATAGCGGATGCAAGAAAGAGGCTGGAGCGCAACCTACGAAGAGTGAAGGATGACGGTAGGTTTGAACAAAATCAATAGCGAAATGGTGGTGGTTCTCCTCGGCTCGGCTGCCAGGTACACCAACACGACATGGGCCACGTTTCCATTGGATTCGACTCAACACCGACGGCTCCATTCGGAGAAGGCGACAAAAACGCAGGCGCAGAAAGCGCTGGATCTCCAGCGGGGAGCAGAATACCTGCACAGATGCCGGGGACCCTCGCGAGCAATGCAATAAACCAGTCGGTGAAATACCGGGTTCAGGGTGGGAGATTCAGACCAATGGTGAAAGATCGGTGGTATGAAACGAGAGTGGAAGGATGGATTCAGCAGCAAGCGATGCAAACGGAGTAAAATAGCTGGAAGTTGCCATAAGCAACACAGCATCTAACAGAAAGTGATGGAGAGAGGCGGAGGACTGAATATCTTGACATGAACATTCGAGGATACATACCTAGTGATATATCGCGACACTTGAAAGGGAGGGGAGATATAAACTATGAGTGGTCATCTATCGGATGTCCATTAGAGCATCTGAAGGAACCTGAACCCACATCGGCCGACTATGCCCTGCCGACTCGGCCAGCGAGCGGACCAACACAATCTTCCATTGCAGTCACGGTCAATCTTCCTGCACAGAGGCACTGATGAACTGAGGAGCCAGCTGCTGCCTGAATGGGACGCCGATACAGAAAGGCTGCCGTGCTGGCGGCTGTTTCCTCTCAACTGGCGACGCAGAAGTTGATGAATGGTGTGTCGTCAGCAGGGGTCCGACGCTGCTCAGCGCTTCGCGTCGTCTTTCTGCTGTCTCAGCGGGGGAACACGTCCCGGCTGGATACGCCGCCAGTCGACACAGTTCCGTCGGACTTTAGTAAGGCCGACGACGTTTCGAGACAGAGCCGGGCGACACTCTGCCACCGGGGTAGACACGGTCACGTCAGAGGAGGCACTGCTGCACCAGAGGAGGCGCTGTCCCACCAGAGGAGGCGCTGTCCCACCAGGGGAACACTTTGCTACGGGAGGAGGAACTATCACACCATAGGAGACACCTTGGTACCAGAGGAGACACTGACCCACCAGAGGAGGCACTGACCCACCAGAGGAGACACCTTGCTACCAGAGGAGACTCTGACCCACCAGAGGAGACACCTTTCTACCAGAGGAGACTCTGACCCACCAGAGGAGGCACTGTCCCACCAGGGGAACACTTTGCTACGGGAGGAGGAACTATCACATCATAGGAGACACCTTACTACCAGAGGAGACACTGACCCACCAGGGGAACACTTTGCTACGGGATGAGTCACTATCACATCATAGGAGACACCTTGGTACCAGAGGAGACACTGACCCACCAGAGGAAGCACTGACCCACCAGAGGGGACACTGACCCACCAGAGGAGACACTGACCCACCAGAGGAGACACTGACCCACCAGAGGAGACACTGATCCACCAGATGGGACACTGTCCGACAAGAGGAGGCACAGTAGGCCGAGTAGACACCGCCAGTTAGAAGATACCCAGCCGATACAATCGGCATTGCTGTTGCAGTAGAGCTCCACCATGTTGATGTTGTTGCAGTGCAGCTCCGTCGTATTTATGCTGTTGAATAATGCGGCGACGGACAGTTCCGTCGCACAAGTTTTCTCGTTTCCTCCAGCTCCGTTTCGAGCGTCGTGCCGGCTTGGTGCGCGAAATGAACCGCCATCTAACTTGCACCGCGTAAACTGAACATAGGAAAAGGCGAAGCCCCACTCCGGCGGCAGCGGCCTAATGATGGCGCTACGCCACAAGTGCGCACATTGGACCAGAAGAACGAAATTCAGAATTAGAATGGCCGCCATGTAGGCGGTACGGGTAGACTGACGTGTAGACTGTGCACAGCCACAGCATAACTAGTGCAAATCACATTCTACGGTTGTTCCTTATCCCTGCCGCGTTCTGAGGCGACAGCCGTAGCAGACGCCATACGGGGTGCTGCACGAGCGAGAACAATGGGCTGACTATGTGGCCCAGGGCTGCACGGCCGAGAGCAATGGGCTGACTATGTGGCCCAGGGCTGCACGGCCGAGAGCAATGGGCTGACTATGTGGCCCAGGGCTCCACGGCCGAGAGCAATGGGCTGGCAATGTGGCCCAGGGCTGCACGGCCGAGAACAATGGGCTGACTATGTGGCCCAGGGCTGCACGGCCGAGAGCAATGGGCTGACTATGTGGCCCAGGGCTGCACGGCCGAGAACAATGGGCTGACTATGTGGCCCAGGGCTGCACGGCCGAGAGCAATGGGCTGACTATGTGGCCCAGGGCTGCACGGCCGAGAGCAATGGGCTGGCTGTGTGGCAAAGGGCTGCAGAAGCAGGATCGGGCTGCACGACGAGAGCAATTGGCTGGCTGTATGACTCAGGGCTGCAGACGCAGGATCTTGAGCAGAGCGTGTAGAGAAAACGTGACGCAAGCGCGCCGCAAATGGGCTCCTTTGGTAGTCCATAAAACATAGTATTACTGACTCCCAATTCGATAGAAGTGCAGGACACCCACCAGAGCGTACAACCGCGTACCACCGCTTCCAAGTGCTTTTTATTCGTGCTGTTAGCGCTGAAGCTTGGTGAAAGTATGGCATCCGAAATCACCTTAGCCCTGCATGTATGCTTGAACGCGCGTGGCTACATACGCATTCTAGGCAATGACCCTGTAACAGTGGCCCCATTACCCGAAAGCGAGATCGTCTCTGAAGAGATGGAAGTTGTTCATGCAGGAAGTCCAATATTTCAGACACGGGTTTATGTTTTTGCGTAACGCACGTAATCACATGAACACCTACGCACATTTGCTGTTTTAAAGTGATATGTTAAATTTCCTATTTCCTGAGCTCTATTGAAGCCATTATTTTTAATCTTGAACTAGCGACGTTCATCCCTATATAGTGTTGTTGTAGCGCTGTCGACAGAGCCAGTTTCCCCAGACAAAAGGCTGCGCTGGGTGCGGCCAGTGGGTGCGACAGCAGTTCCAAAGTTGGGTGAGGGGAGCAATGATTATTTTGAAGTCCTTTCTTTCTATGCAAGGCTCATGTAAAACGCTAGGGTCAACGCTGAGCTCGTCCAAAGTTAGGAGGAGGCTATTTTCCCGGTCTCCAGTTTCTACGCCCATGCTGACGCCTATTCTGAACCGTGAAGACTGGGAAATTCAGCATCCCTTGTGCAAGGCATGGTAAACAGCGACCCGTTCGCACACTGTCGCTATTTTAGGATGACCGTAGAAGAGTTTAACGGGTTGCTAGCCAAAATCAGAAGCAGAATTTAAACATGTCGAACACATTGACCGGTCCAATCTTGCCAGCAGAGCGGCTGGCAACAACGCTACGATAGTCCCGCGATAACCTGCAGCATCATAGCCACGAGCAGAGACGTCGCTTGGCTTACTTTAAGGAGGGTCTCGACTCCACGCCCATGTTGGTTTGAGCCCCTCAATGCAATGCCTGCAATGCAATGCCAACGGATTTTCGCTGCGGTTGAGGAGGTCAGTGTCCATAGGACACCGCCCTACTAGGGCGTGGGAGCTCACGTCGCTTCCGGGACCGATGACAACTAGACGCGCCTGGGTCCAGGACGAAACTGCTTGGTGTGAGAATGCTCCGAGCGAAGCGGCGCGGCGGAAGCTGCGAAGCTTCAGAGCTCCTGCTGGCGGCTCTCCCGTTTCGCGCTCAAAAACATCGGCAGGCGCGCGTTTATTCCACACTCTAATGCCCGTGCAGTAGATACCCACTGCAGTGTCGGTTTACCGATGCACTGTTATCTGCCGATGTATAGAGCTTCAATTCACACTAATTGCTATAGTCAAGCCGCCATGGGCGACACTTCAGACCAAATCTCAGGCTGCATGTGGGTCCCACAATCATCATCACGTGACACAAGTTATATATGAAAACATGCAAGCGCACAAATTTGCACGTGAGCATACATTGCACGCATACATGCATCACACGTGGACATGCATTGCATATGAACATACATTGCACATGGACATACATTGCACGTGAACATGCATTGTACATGGACGTACATTGCACGTGAAAATACATTGCACATGGGCATACTTTGCACGTGGACATACATTGCACTTGGACATACGTTGCACTTGGACGTACATTGCACATGGACATGAGTGCACGTAGATATGCCTTGCACGTGGCCATGCGTCGCACGTGGATGTGCATAGCACATGGACGTACATTCTGGTGTGTGATAAACATTGCACGTCCGTGGCGCGCCGCCAAGTGTCGCCGGCAGCAGTTTGCGGCATGACACGAGGCGGTCGTTGTCAGTCTGAAAAATGTTTCCGGTCGTGAAGCCGCCCGGCATGCAGCTGCGGCCGCCGGCGGCCCGCGTAACGACAGCCGAGGCGCAGATAAGAGAATCCATCACGGCTCGCCGTCGCTGCCGGTCGGGAAAAGGCGGCGACACACAGCCGAGCCGAGGTCACCCGGCCCGGAGACGACGGCGTCACACTGACACCCATAGTGTCACGGGGTGGTCACCCGGCCCGAAGAAGAAGGCGCCACACTGACACCCTGTCGCGTTACGGGGCGGCTATATTCCAGCCCGGAGAAGAAGGCGTCACACTGACACCCTGTCGCGTTACGGGGCGGCTATATTCCAGCCTGGAGAAGAAGGTGTCATACTGATACCGCATGGCGTCACTGGGTGGCCACTCTAGCTTGGAGAAGAAGGCGCTACACTGACACCCCATAGTGTCACGGGGTGGTCACTATAGTCTGAAGAAGAAGGCGCTACACTGACACCCCATAGTGTCACGGGGTGGTCACTCTAGCCTGAAGAAGAAGGCGCTACACTGACACCCCATAGTGTCACGGGGTGGTCACTATAGTCTGAAGAAGAAGGCGCTACACCGACACCCCATAGTGTCACGGGGTGGTCACTATAGTCTGAAGAAGAAGGCGCTACACTGACACCCCATAGTGTCACGGGGTGGTCACTATAGTCTGAAGAAGAAGGCGCTACACCGACATCCCATAGTGTCACGGGGTGGTCACTATAGTCTGAAGAAGAAGGCGCTACACTGACACCCCATAGTGTCACGGGGTGGTCACTATAGTCTGAAGAAGAAGGCGCTACACTGACACCCCATAGTGTCACGGGGTGGTCACTATAGTCTGAAGAAGAAGGCGCTACACCGACATCCCATAGTGTCACGGGGTGGTCACTATAGCCTGAAGAAGAAGGCGCTACACTGACACCCCATAGTGTCACGGGGTGGTCACTCTATCCTGAAGAAGACGGCGCTACACCGACACCCCATAGTGTCACGGGGTGGTCACTATAGTCTGAAGAAGAAGGCGCTACACCGATACCCCATAGTGTCACGGGGTGGTCACTATAGTCTGAAGAAGAAGGCGCTACACTGACACCCCATAGTGTCACGGGGTGGTCACTATAGCCTGAAGAAGAAGGCGCTACACTGACACCCCATAGTGGCACGGGGTGGTCACTCTAGCCTGAAGAAGAAGACGCTACACTGACACCCCATAGTGTCACGGGGTGGTCACTATAGTCTGAAGAAGAAGGCGCTACACCGACACCCCATAGTGTCACGGGGTGGTCACTATAGTCTGAAGAAGAAGGCGCTACACCGACACCCCATAGTGTCACGGGGTGGTCACTATAGTCTGAAGAAGAAGGCGTTACACCGACACCCCATAGTGTCACGGGGTGGTCACTATAGTCTGAAGAAGAAGGCGCTACACCGACACCCCATAGTGTTACGGGGTGATCACTATAGTCTGAAGAAGAAGGCGCTACACTGACACCCCATAGTGTCACGGGGTGGTCACTATAGTCTGAAGAAGAAGGCGTTACACCGACACCCCATAGTGTCACGGGGTGGTCACTATAGTCCGGAGCAGGCTGCGCCACACTAGCTGGCCAGCTCTCGGCGAATCAGAGGCGTGTCCTCTCAGAGCACGCCTCCGCGCCGGAAGGCAGGACAGTATTGGACGCCCCACGACCTCTGACACTACTGCCGGCAGGGCCGCAGCCATCCGGAGACCAGGCTTCAGGCCGACAGCCTGCAGGCTTCGGAGCCGCCACGACCTACACAAACAGCCGGATAGTGTCGGCTGCAGCGGCGACACCGATTGGCTGCAGGGCAGCGGACCGGCGGCCTTGGGTACACGGCACGCGATCACATACTCACCCGACAAGCAACCTGCCAACAACATATGCAGCCGCTGACAAGTGCTGAATGTGCTTCGGAAATTGGCAATGGTTGAACTCCTGACAAAAAAACAGCTTTCTTGTGAAAGTCATTTGCTTCTGCTTCTACAGTTAATATCTTATAAAAAATGCTTTGCACATCCGCAAAACACGAAGATCGCCGTGTGACTATTCAGCCCCACTTAAAACGTTCGAAATAAGTGATTAATTTACATTGGAAATATTCCTCAATTAAGGAACAAATTATTTCGAAAATGCGTCTTCAGAGTTGGTTTTTAGAATATAGAGAGTAGGAGAAGCGTAAGAAGTAGGAGGCACATATCTTGGACATCAATATGTTTAAATACCAAAAATCAATCTTGGCTAGACTAAATAGATGCAACGGTAAAATGCGGTAAGATCGACACGACCGACGTACCTCTGCATTAATGATCATCACCTTATGTTGCATTGTTTCATTTGCTCCCACCTTGCTTCTCATCCTGCCCGCACAAACTTACATTCTGCTCTGACCCAGATTTGAGAGCGCTACGCCGTGTGCCAGGGCTAGCCACGTTTACAACGCCTACCAACAAGCAGACGTCAAAGTGACGGAGGATGTCGATTTGAGGCCAAACCAATTTTGTTTTGATGCCAATCTTCTTCCGGCCAGTTTTTAGCTGTGAGCGGCAAAGCGTTTCCGATAACGCCTTGAAATTTCGGATAGCTGACGATACATCTTGAATGCATGTGTTGGGTGCAAAAAAATGACTAGACCATGGCAGGTCACCTAGATAGAACGTTATTCTTGAGGGCATGCCAGGCGAATGCATGACAAAACGAGAATGATTTTGCATACGCTTAGTTGACAAAAGGTCATCATTATCTTTGAATGGATGCTTCATGAATTAAAACGGAAAAGCGAGCTAATTATGAATCATCAGGTTAGATTAATAGTAGCTTTGAAGTATTGAAGTATTGAAGCAAGCTTTGATCGGGTGTTCTGAAATGAAATCGATGTTTGAAGAGCTCTATTCAATGAAACAAAGGTGTTGTCTTGCATTTTATGGTGAAAATATATCCGTTATGATTGGAATTGTTTTTGTGCGTCAATTTATGGAAATGGTCTACGAAATATTGGTCAAGGGCACAAAGCCTCAATGTGATCGAATACAAATATACTATGTTTTATTATTGTGACGGTGTATGTATTTCATACCGGTTTCTGATCTAATCTGATCAGATCAGTTCGTATCAGTTATTTGGTAGGAGCATGTTATCCCTCGAAACTTCTCTACGTGCAGTGGGGGAATGCGATTTCAAGTTGATTTTTTTTGTGTCCAACGGCGTGATACAGGGTGGTGATTATCTTTTTTTGTGCAATGTATAAACTGATGAGTTCTTTTCTCAGTTAAAGTAGGCTTTCTTTGTTGTCAATACCTTGGTAGTAAGAATAATTTGTCATACGATGACATGGCTTTTCTTTCCTCTACCATAAGCGGATTTTAGAAACTTCCGAACATTTACACGTAGGTACTATAGAAAAAAAACATGACATGCAGCATGGAAACACCGGTCCGCGTATGATTATTTAGTACGCGTCAGAACGTTGTTCATTACATTGTGCAATAATACATCACGGTATGTAAATGAGCACAAGCATCTCCGCCCTGTGATTACTATCTCACTCGACTTCGGCTTGCGACAGAACGCGGAGATGCGCTACCAGCACCCGCAGTATCGTCTGCTGTGCCGCACAGTCAACTCTCTGATGAGGAGCATTGTAATGTGCGCTTAGCATGTGAAACGGCTCTGGTAGCTTGAGTACTGTTCAACAGCAATCGGGGCACATCTGTACCTTTCATAGCGCACCACATTGGTGAAAATGCCCAAGACGTAGCCTAGCTAGCTAGGAAGATAGTAAGGCTGTTATAATGTCTTTGGGCATGGTAAGCTAGGTAGTGCATCAAGCATGCTTACCCAGCAGTGTTTCGACAGCATTCATATAATGAATACAAAAGCCTCCAACGGATCCCTGAAGAGTACGGACCTATCGACCAATACAGTGCATCCGTAAGCACAGTTTTCCCTCTCACCTCTCTACTCTCCTTCTCATCTCCCCTCAAAATGCCAGCGAGTATATACAAAATGATCTAATTTTACATGGACAATTGCACGTCCATTGGTCCACGTTCCAAATTGGCCATGCTGTTATCGTAATCAAAGATTATCAGCGATAATTACATCCACTGCGGTGGTTTCAATTGGCGGCCAATTTGCATGCTGCACGGGGCACCGCTGCGGTTGGAACACCACGCATCTAGACGTGAGCACCCGTCTCACAACTGCGCTTCACGGTCCGGCTAATTAAGCTCAAACGTGTATCTCATAGCGATTCCGACCGGGCACTAATGAGTCCTTGCCACTTTCTCAGAAATGGATCGTGTTCAGTTCAGCTTAATTACGTTATATCCGGGCGGTGCATTCAGCTGTTCTCACGCGGCTGTCAAGTTTGCCTATGCCGCGGCACGCGGGCGTCGCCTCGCAGCGCTGCCAAAGTCGGAACCGGATGAGATACCCACTAGGAGGACGGACGAAAACGAAATTGATTTCCCATTTAGTCTGGGTGATATTCCTTGGTTGATGTTGGTGCTTCAGAACTCACGCTGTTGAATATATTTTTTTGCAGTGGTTGCCCAAGTCGTACTTGTTTTTGTTAAGATAAATTGAAGAGTATTGTTATCTCGGGGAAAAGCGCGAATATCTAAATCATAATTGTCATACCATAAATAAATAAGATTCGATTTTGTTCAGATTTCTTTTCCTCGCTTTGTCGTGGAGTGACAAAAACTGACCTACCGAGCCATTTGCACAAACCTCCTTCATGACAGGGTCCTCTACTACCCACCAATCTTCACTAGGATCTTTCCGCCTTTGCTAAGGCAATTTCCTCTTTTTCATGCCACCATTTGTTCGTCTCTCTCTCCCCCTCTCCATTCCAATGTCTCCTTGCATGGTCTTCCAATTGGAATTCAAGAAGCAATTCCCAGATGAGTTTAGCCGCAAGCCACGTCAATGCCCGTACGCCACGTCAATGCCCGGACGCCACGTCAATGCCCGCACGCCACGTCAATGCCTGAACGCCACGTCAATGCCCGTACGCCACCTCAATGCCCGCACGCCACCACACAGCCAGATACTGGGTGCGGCGGCCAGTATTGTTATCTCGGGGAAAAGCGCGAATATCTAAATCATAATTGTCATACCATAAATAAATAAGATTCGATTTTGTTCAGATTTCTTTTCCTCGCTTTGTCGTGGAGTGATAAAAACTGACCTACCGAGCCATTTGCACAAACCTACTTCATGACAGGGTCCTCTACTACCCACCAATCTTCACTAGGATCTTTCCGCCTTTGCTAAGGCAATTTCCTCTTTTTCATGCCACCATTTGTTCGTCTCTCTCTCTCCATCTTCATTCCAATGTCTCCTTGCATGGTCTTCCAATTGGAATTCAAGAAGCAATTCCCAGATGAGTTTAGCCGCAAGCCACGTCAATGCCCGTACGCCACGTCAATGCCCGGACGCCACGTCAATGCCCGCACGCCACGTCAATGCCTGAACGCCACGTCAATGCCCGTACGCCACCTCAATGCCCGCACGCCACCACACAGCCAGATACTGGGTGCGGCGGCCGACAACCCAATTCAGTGCCGCAGCCTGAACGGCACTGTTGTTATGGATGATATATATATATATATATATATCATCGTTATCACACGTTATGAACAATCGTGCCGCACGATATTACAAAAAAAACATATATATGTATATATATATATATATATATATATATATATATATATATATATATATATATATATATATATATATATACATATATGTACATATATATGTGTATGTATATATGTACACATATACATATGCATGCATATATCCCAACATATATGCATATGTCCGTATAAATATGGCCATACATCTATAATAGCCAGAAGTCCCTTTAGTAACGATAAGTATTCGTACAAAGCACGTTTATGTTCAATGACTGGTTGTACTTTAATAATGCAAATAGAAACGTTTTCCCAAGAAGAAGTTCGATTTTGCGCAGTATCCGTTGTGTAATTTTTCAAGATTGTGCTTCTTGATCTCCAAGAAAAACTACAAAATTTCCCAACCCGGGTAACCAAAGAAATATATTTTGTATTCTTCGACACGCACTAATGCCTTGTCATGCCAGGGATGAAGTACGCACACGCCGAAATACCCTCCTAGGAACAAAAATAATAACAAAAAGTAACCGACTGGTGTCAGAGCCGGGTGTTTCAAGTCGCGGGGCACCAAGCGCGACCTGGCCACTTAGCACAGGCAGCGGCCCAAAAACAACACGCAAAAAAACTGGCCAACGTGCTCCGAATCGGCAGCGTAAGTACTTGATAAGAGATTAGCGCTGTCGAGAATCGTCGGTCCAGAGTGGCTGGCTGTAAGCCCTGAGCCATCTGTCCACGATATTCCTGGAGGAGCAGGACGATATGGGATTAATAAGTCCAAATGGACTCATAAATCCCATATCGTCCAAATGGACTCCGCTGCAGAAATTGCGGCTAAGTTATGACGTCACCACCAGTTACCTTGCCGTCAGACAGGTGTGACACGTGTGTCCGTTGCCCAGACATCATGCATTATCTCTGCTGGCTGTAGTGTTTCTGCCGTACGATTCCTGGCGCTCTTCCGATGATGAAGCCTGGCGTAATGTAGCGAATAGGTTGTGAGGCTCATCCAGCTCCGGCCGCCATCAAGCGGTAACTGAGTCTGAACAAAAGTAGCATTGACTGTTGTAACGTTGTTTACCCTGGGTTTATGTCATGCCTACAAAACGATAAGTGATTGTCATCTGCCAGGTATACAGGTATTCAAGCTGCAACCGATAAAAAAAGTAACGAACAGAGCTCGTAATACCAAATAGCTTAATAAGGAAATCTTAGATACATATTTTATATATAAATATGGAAATTCACCCATTCGTCCACTCAAGTTCAATAGCTATAGGAGAGAGCGAGAGAGAGAGAGAGAGAGAGAGAGAGAGAGAGAGAGAGAGAGAGAGAGAGAGAGAGAGAGAGAGAGAGGGAGAGAGCTGACATAATTGGCGCAGTGGAGATCTCCCGCGGCTGCATTGCGGCCATTTAGGGACCGTGGCGCTATGCTTTCTCGCCGAGGCGGGCGCGGCTGCAGCGGAAGTGGTGGGAGGGGGAGGGAGAGGGACGGAACGCCAGGAACTGATCCTGTAATTGTCGCCGGCCGACGGGGCGACGGGTCGGCTGGGGAATAGTGGAGAGGCAGTCCCCGACCGCCGACCGCCGACCGCCGGCCGCCGACCGTCCACCGCCGGCCGGCGACCTGCCCGCCACCAGCCCGTCCGGTGGTGTGGGCCGCAGGTGAGACGCGGCCTCCAGCCCGGCCGGTGGTGTGGGCCGCAGGTGAGACACGGCCTCCAGCCCGGCCGGTGGTGTGGGCCGCAGGTGAGACGCGGCCTCCAGCCCGGCCGGTGGTGTGGGCCGCAGGTGAGACACGGCCTCCAGCCCGGCCGGTGGTGTGGGCCGCAGGAACCGGCCCAGCCCGGCCGGTGGTGTGGGCCGCAGGTGAGACGCGGCTTCCAGCCCGGCCGGTGGTGTGGGCCGCAGGTGAGACACGGCCTCCAGCCCGGCCGGTGGTGTGGGCCGCAGGTGAGACACGGCCGCCAGCCCGGCCGGTGGTGTGGGCCGCAGGTGAGACGCGGCTTCCAGCCCGGCCGGTGGTGTGGGCCGCAGGGAGACACGGCCCCAGCCCGGCCGGTGGTGTGGGCCGCAGGTGAGACACGGCCTCCAGCCCGGCCGGTGGTGTGGGCCGCAGGTGAACGGCCTCCAGCCCGGCGGTGGTGTGGGCCCAGGTGAGACGCGGCTTCCAGCCCGGCCGGTGGTGTGGGCCGCAGGTGAGACAGGCTCCAGCCCGGCCGGTGGTGTGGGCCGCAGGTGAGACGCGGCCTCCAGCCCGGCGGCCGGTGGTGGTGGGCCGCAGGTGAGACACGGCCGCCAGCCCGGCCGGTGGTGTGGGCCGCAGGTGAGACGCGGCCCCCCGCGGTGGTGTGGGCCCAGGTGAGACACGGCCTCCAGCCCGGCCGGTGGTGTGGGCCGCAGGTGAGACGCGCCCCAGCCCGGCCGGTGGTGTGGGCCGCAGGTGGACGCGGCTGGGCCGCAGGTGAGACGCGGCCTCCAGCCCGGCCGGTGGTGTGGGCCGCAGGTGAGACGCGGCCTCCAGCCCGGCCGGTGGTGTGGGCCGCAGGTGAGACGCGGCCCCCCCCCGGCCGGTGGTGTGGGCCGCAGGTGAGACGCGGCCTCCAGCCCGGCCGGTGGTGTGGGCCGCAGGTGAGACGCGGCCTCCAGCCCGGCCGGTGGTGTGGGCCGCAGGTGAGACGCGGCTTCCAGCCCGGCCGGTGGTGTGGGCCGCAGGCGAGACACGGCCGCCAGCCCGGCCGGTGGTGTGGGCCTCAGGTGAGACACGGCCTCCAGCCCGGGCGGACGTGTGGGCCGCAGGCGAGACGCGGCCACCAGCCCGGCCGGTGGTGTGGGCCGCAGGTGAGACACGCTGGTGCCGCTGATTGAGAACCCACTTTGGCCGGCGCTTGCCGTCCGGTGACACGGTACAGAGCTGGCAGCTGCCGGCTGACGAGCGGGGCTGACGAGCGGGACTGACGAGCGGGACTGACGAGCGGGACTGACGAGCGGGGCTGACGAGCGGGCTGACGAGCGGGACTGACGAGCGGGACTGACGAGCGGGGCTGACGTGCGGGACTGTCGAGCGGGACTGACGAGCGGGGCTGACGAGCGGGACTGTCGAGCGGGACTGACGAGCGGGACTGTCGAGCGGGACTGACGAGCGGGACTGACGAGCGGGGTTGACGAGCGGGACTGACGAGCGGGACTGACGAGCGGGACTGACGAGCGGGCTGACGAGCGGGGCTGACGAGCGGGGCTGACGAGCGGGACTGACGAGCGGGGCTGACGAGCGGGACTGACGAGCGGGACTGACGAGCGGGACTGACGAGCGGGGCTGACGAGCGGGACTGACGAGCGGGACTGACGAGCGGGGCTGACGAGCGGGGCTGACGAGCGGGACTGACGAGCGGGACTGACGAGCGGGGCTGACGAGCGGGACTGACGAGCGGGACTGACGAGCGGGCTGACGAGCGGGACTGACGAGCGGGACTGACGAGCGGGACTGACGAGCGGGCTGACGAGCGGGGCTGACGAGCGGGCTGACGAGCGGGGCTGACGAGCGGGGCTGTCGAGCGGGACTGACGAGCGGGGCTGACGAGCGGGGCTGTCGAGCCGACGGCGAGACGCGACACCTCACACAGAACTATGGCCACGTCTAGGCGTCACGTCATACAGAACTATGGCCACCCCTAGGCGTCACGTTACACAGCTATGGCCACCCCTAGGCGTCACGTAACACAGCTATGGCCACCCCTAGGCGTCACCTCACACAGCTATGGTCACGTCTAGGCGTCACCTCACACATAGGTATAGCCACGTCTAGGCGTCACGTCACACATAGCTATAGCCACGTCTATGCGTCACGTCACACACAGCTATGGCCACGTCTATGCGTCACGTCACACACAGCTATGGTCACGTCTAGGCGTCACCTCACACAGCTATGGCCACCCCTAGGCGTCACCTCACACATAGGTATAGCCACGTCTAGGCGTCACGTCACACAGACCTATGGCCACGCCCAGGCGCCCGTTTTGATGAGCGGCGTCGGCACGCGCCCAGCGATCCCCCGAGCCTGTCACAACACATCACTCTGACGTCAGCCGCCTCTTGGCGACATTCTGGAGCCGTGGCAATGCATGGCCAGGCTCAGCCCCATCTGGTCCCTCCAATGTCTTTTGGCAACCGATGATGTCACATGGGCTAAATAATTGGGCCGCCTGTAGGCAACTGAGCCAATCTTCTCACGACAATTCTGTACTTAAATATGACCAAAATGTGACAAAGTTGGGCTCATCGGAATGATTAAAGCATCTTCTCCACGAATATGTGTCTTATTTCCATAAAGCTAGCACATTCCCATTGGACCCGCGCTGGCATTTTCCTGCCGACCACCGCACTCATAGCGCAGTGCTGCAGGCAGTAACAGTATGGCGAGGCAGGTTAAGTACAGATCACGGTAAGCAGGAAGGGGTAGGAGCAAATGTCTGATAAATGCTGCAGCATATTTCTTCCATGACTAGGTGGTGCATACCTCACGCCAGTGGCGTGACGAAATGGGACAAAAGGAGGAATTGCTCCCCTCTGAAAGGTGGCGAGCCTCCAAAAAATGGTCTCGATGCCATGAAAAATCACTCCGCGAGCACCAAAATATCGCACGGAGTCATACAAATGATATAGGAGACAGAGAAACATGAAGCCACTCCACCCAAACGATAATCTTGGCTCGAAATATCATTGTGGGGCTCGAAAGATCGCGACAAACGCCTCGAGCAATGCTTCGGGCGGCGTAATACCAATTCCAAAAACAACTTCGGGGTTCACAAGAATCATATTGAGTCACAAAAAAAATCGTCGCAAGGGCTGTAAAAATCCGGATAAATGGGGGAATAAGATTTTGGCAAAGAGCCAAAAATCATAGGCAGGACATGGACATGTCTGCCGGGGGATGGGAAAACCGTCGACCAGGGCCTCATCGCGCCGACGATCACGGCGGGATCTGAAAACTGGAACTGGACTCCGGAAAAAATCCTGACCGGATACACTGAGAAATTCCACCGGCACTTGCAAGAGTTAACACTGACTCAGAAAAAGCCAAATGAGATCCCGACAAAAACTCATGTCAGGGTCTCGACAACTCGCGTTGAGACACTGAAGTTGGCCCCTGATCCACCCAAAATATAGGTGAGTCCCTAAAAGTTGCACTGAGGCCCTACAATTTCCAGTAAAAAATAGTTCAGAAACATTATGTTAAGAGTACCACATAATGATAGATGCATATATATATATATATATATATATATATATATATATATATATATATATATATATATTCGGTATTTGTTCCCAGAGCCCCACGGCCTGCTTGCTGCCTGTGAATGCTTCAGCAGTTCATAACATTTATTCATAGCACGTATCACAGCTGAGTAATGTCGACATACTGTCGACATCATACTCTTGATGCGGCGACCAAAAGGAGAGCGGTTGTAGCGCAACTCAGAAAACAACCCGGTTACATTTCGTCTCGGAAGACTGTGTCCACGTTTCGTTGCAATCACGCTCCAGATCAACACCTTACTATTAAAGCGGGCTGTAGCTATGGCAAGTCGGTTCCAAGTGAATGGGCACGGCACGCGACCTTGCAGAAGACTTGTCTATTGGTGGCGCTGTTCGACGGTCAGCTGACGGTCAGCCTATTGTCAGCCTACGGTCATCCAGTATCGGCCTACGGTCAGCCTGTGTCGCCTAGTGTCAGTCTGTGTCAGCCGACGGTCAGTATGTGTCGCCTACTGTCAGCATGTGTCAGCCGACTGTCAGCCTGTGTCGCCTACTGTCAGCATGTGTCAGCCGACGGTCAGTCTGTGTCAGCCGACGGCTAGCTTGGGTCAGCCGACAGCCAGTCTGCTTCAGCCGACGCCCAATCTATTAGCATGCGGTCAGCCGACGGTCAGCCGCCTGTGTCAGCATGTACTAACTGACGGTCAGACTGTGTTAGCTGATGATCAGCCTCTATCAGCCTACGGTCAGCCGACGGTCAGCCAACGGTTAGCCTGTGCCAACTGACGGTCAACCTATATCAGCCTACGGTCAGTATGTGTCAGCTGACAGGCCGGTGGAGTGGTGTTAGCTGACGGGTCGGTGGAGCGGTCTCGGATGAAGAGTTGGTGATGAAAACGCCTTTAGGTGTGAATAGGGAGGAGTGCCAGCAGGGGAACGGATCAGACCGAATTGCCATCTTCAAAATGGGAACAGCATATTTTTTAGGACAATTGACCATTAGTGTAATGCATCATGTCGCCGTGGTGGCGCTCTGTTAGCAAAGACACATTTATGCACACATACACACAAACACACACACACACACACACACACACACACACATATATATATATATATATATATATATATATATATATATATATATATATATATATACTCCGTGGTTGTGTACATCATTCCGTGATTGTGCTATACTTTTCTAGCAGAGGCACACGAATGTGCACGAATGGGCTTGCCTGGCGAATCGCCTTCTGCCCGCGGGTCAACGGTGAGTGTCTCCATCAGGTTCGCCGGGTCTCCCATGAGTGGGGAGGGTAAGGGGCTGAGCCACGGCGGAGGTAGACGCCTTGCGTGGTGCTGCAGCTACAGCGGCACCACCACCAACCACCAGCACTCGGCAGGCACCAGCAGCGCACAATGCATATTACATTTATTTTCAGGATTAAGACGTCACAACACTCGACAAAATGTCTGAGGAACAAATGCTTCGTGCTCACCCACGGATCAAATTTCCTACCGAGCCACTGACACCCACTTAGCGGGCCGCTAAGTGGGTGTCGGTGGCTCGGTTCAGTGGGTGCCGATGGCTCATTGAGTCGGTAAAACTCAAAAACCTTCGGGCGCTCATTGAATCTCAGGTATCCAGGTAAATCACTTGTAGCTCAGGGAAACACAGGAGGCTCAATGAGCCCCTGGTAACTCATCGTGTTCCAGGTAGTTCTCCAGGTAGTTCGGTGAGTCCAGTGTAGATAAAGATATGCATTTACATTTTGCCATCTCGTTTAGTTCGAATCCAATATGCCCTAACGAACTGCAATTAATTTCGCGTTGCAATTTCCGAACGTAATCCAAATCGTTGGTGGCCATCTTTGTCGTGAAATTCCGCGATTCTCTCAGTTATTCTCCCTATTTTGCCACAGTACGATTTTGCAATTGCAACAGCAGTATGAATAACATCAAAAGCAAAACCAATGCCTTCTCCACCGTCCTTTGATTTGTTTTATATATTAAGATGTCATAGCATTCGACAAGAACAACTAATGAACTGTCATGCCATCTGAGTTGAGTAATTCGTCAGGCACACCTAGCCCGCCCATGGCTTAATATTGACATATATATATATATATATATATATATATATATATATATATATATATATATATATATATATATATATATATATAAACACCTACATGAATACAATGTGGATGACCAACTGTGCCGTTCTGTAATGTCACTCACCTCAGCAGGCCCGGGCAGCCCAGTTCGACTCTAATTCAGCTCGAGCAGTGCCGGCTGGCTCGCTGAATGCCCGCGGGAGATCGATCGGCGTGGTGGGAGGACCACTATCCGGCCTGGGCGGACCGCCGGACACGCTTCCAGGTGGGGGCTGGCTGTTTTCATCGGCCGACACATCTGGAGAGAGTCCAACGGGTGCCAGGGCGGCTGCCTGGCCCCCGGCGGTGCACTCGCGCCGCGCCAAGATCCAATCACCGGCTGAGAGCTCCGACTGTGATCCTGAGGTCACCTGAGCGGAACATCCCGACCGGATAAACGGCACGACAGTGTCTCGAGCTGGCTGGCGCTCTGTGCCGCTGCGCCGACTGGACGCCGTGCAGCGAGGCCGGCCCGCCGCTGCAGCATTAAGCTGATATCAGCGGTCGGCCGGCCCGGCTGGCGCAGAATCTGCGTGCGCGAGAGCCGCGTCGGTGCCAAGTGCGCCCGGGATCTGGCACCGGCGGCGGGCTGCCGCCGCAGGCGCGGTCCGACCCGACCTGGCCGGACCTGGCCGGACCAGGCCTGACCCGACCCGACCCGACCCGGTCCGACCCGACCCGGCCCGACCCCACCCGACCCGGTCCGCCCGACCCGACCCGACCCGACCCGGTCCGACCCGACCCGACCCGACCCGACCCGACCCGACCCGACCCGACCCGGTCCGCCCGACCCGACCCGACCCGACCCGGCCCGACCCGACCCGGCCCGACCCGACCCGACCCGGCCCGACCTGACCCGACCCGTCCCGACCCGACCCGACCCGACCCGGCCCCACTCGACAGCTCCGCGTCCGGGGTGCGTACATTTGGGCGCTGGCCGCTGCGTGCTGCCCCGGACCCCGCCCAACAGCACATCCGGCAGATAAGGTCGCGGCCGAGAGACGACGCCCGGCCTCTGAGGAGGTCATCTGCGTCAGCCGAAGCCACGTCAGGCCGGTCGACGCCGGGGTACGGCGTTGGTGGGAAGAGAGACGATTTGGACGAGTCAGAAGGAAAGTTTATCTGCGACGAGCGGAGGTGCGGGCTGGGAGGCCATCTGCGCCAAACGGGAGAAATGGTGGGATCATCTGGGATAGACGAGGGTGCTAGCTGGAAGCTCATCTGCGGTGGACAGGATAAATGGAGAGGTCGTCTGCGATGGACAGCAGCATAAGACAGATGATCATCTGCGACAGACGGAAGAAATGGAGAGGTCATCTGCAGTAAGTGCAAGGACTAGAGAGGGCAGCTACGGTAGGTATAAGTACCGTAGAGGTCGCCTGCGGTAAATGAGACAACTTGGGAGATCATTAGCAGTAAGTGGGATGACAGCTTAGCTAACATGTCTGTGGATACTTTTATCGCCATCAACTGGGAAAGGTGAGGTGAATATTGCTGTTGGTGAGTATCCAACTTGCCGGTGACCGAAATGCCCCAAAATTAATAGATACCTCCTGACAATAATCCAAAAGGTCATCGTTATTGGACGACGTATCGTCAGTAATGTCAATAAGTGTGCACGGGAAAACCGTCCAGTACGTATACAATTTTCCTAACACAAATCTTATTACATATGCTTTTATCGCTGGACACTCGTTTGATCTCCGCGTCCTCTCTGATTCTTTCATATCGAAGTCGCAACGT
Organism: Imbricaverruca yamaguchii; assembly: GCA_034440575.1. Taxonomy (NCBI): domain Eukaryota; kingdom Metazoa; phylum Arthropoda; class Thecostraca; family Neoverrucidae; genus Imbricaverruca; species Imbricaverruca yamaguchii. The sequence continues at coordinate 179,227 of JAOTOL010001160.1, read as the reverse complement.
TATTTTTTAAAACTGAAGCAGCATAGCATTGTTAATTGAAACCGGGCTTCCGAAATATAGCTCTGGGTCTGTACGTCCTTCATATTGCATGATATTGGCCCTCATTCTACTTTTCCTGACACTGTGATCCAAGTAGCATATTCATGCATGATATGCGCATGGTATATTCATTAAATTACGACTTTTTACGTTGTCAAGCGGTCGTTAGAAACATCACTGGTGGACTTGACCTGCTACAGATCCTATATGACCAGGCTCTGAGCACGATTAATTACGGATTTTTTAACGGCAGAAATGTACGCCGTAATATTGACATGTACATTTATTTCAGAAAGTTGTGAGAAGGCGAGAAAAAATACTCCTCCATGTATGGGAACGCCGAAAGATAGACGGGGGCGTACCCTCCCCCCCCCCCCCAAATGCCGTGAAGCTTAATTACGCCAATTGTTGGGTAGGCCATGGAAAATACATTGGAAGAACGGATCTAAAGAAAATCATGTCCCCCTCTCTTACCCAAAGTCAGTTGCGTCATTGGGGCCTCCATGTTTTCTGCCACTTATGCACGGCGTGTATTTTATCTGCTCTACCAGCGGCACGAGCTTCAATTATCTCCGCCTACTAGTGTATTGATTAGTCGTTGGCTGGATACCGCCCCACCAGTCGGCTAACTTTAGAATAGACCTCAGCAAAGTGCATACGTTTAAGCAGTCAACAAACCCTCTGACGTTCGATGCTGAGTCACAAACCCACTTGCCTGGTGTCCTCTACAGCGGCTCACATCAGCCGAGCTAGGGAAACAATGACAGGCGGTCTTTGGTTAATCGTGCACCATTGTGGCATTCAGGCACCAGACAATAGATGGGTGTGCGATGAAGGCGTGTTGTCCAAATTGCATGGGTTGGAGACACAATAATCATTGCGGCAATTCCACCAGCCGACACCGACAGGTTGATGGCTGTTGAGTGTTGATAGCTCTAGCTATCAAGACAGCCATTATGGCGTAGAAGATTACACCATCGAGCAGCTTTCTTACTCTTTCGAGAGTTACGCCATACAATATGTGTAGTAGATCTATGGCACCATATTGCCAGGGAACTTCCGGTCCGTTCCGGCAGATGCGGCGCGACTTCCGTCGCGCTTCCGCTCTTCCTACAGAATGTCGTCATGTCTTGCAGTACTCCAGTATTAGCAGCGGTTTTTCGGTTCACTTTTCCCGGAACACAAGCCTGCCAAGCTGGGTTTACAACAGAATTTGCGACGCAGATTATCACGTCATTTGTCGGAGCATGGCCTTTCATCATCCTGTCTCATGCATAATGCATCACACAATTATAGACTAACACAGCCATCTCCTGACGAGATTGCATCAACTCAAATCGAATGATTACTGCAGGCTGTTCCGGCTGACACCGTTCTGTCACCTGCAGCCCGCGCAGAAAGCCGCGGCCACTCGAACAGACACCGCGCCAGATGACAGGCAAGTGTTTGCTCCAGCGCCGGAGGCTATATACTGGGGAGCTCTGTGTTTCATGTTGGTCGGCGACGGTGCTCTTCTGCGGCAGGCTGTAGACTGCAGAGCTGTGTGTTCCATGTTGGTCGGCGACGGTGCTCTTCTGCGGCAGGCTGTAGACTGCAGAGCTCTGTGTTCCATGTTGGTCGGCGACGGTGCTCTTCTGCGGCAGGCTGTAGACTGCAGAGCTGTGTGTTCCATGTTGGTCGGCGACGGTGTTCTTCTGCGGCAGTGGGTACTCAGTGGTACCGACAGCAGCGACCCCTCCCCACCGCCCAGGTAACGTCTCGGCAAAGTGCCATCGAGCTTGTGTCGGTGGCCACCGGTAAGTCACGCACGCCACCAGCACCGCTGGCCACCGTGCCATCAGCATGCACGTCGACACCTTGAAGAGATGCGGCACTAGGGAGACGCCAGCATCGATGGAGGATCATTGCGAATGGATGATTTAATTTATGATCCAATAGACACTTCGGCGTGGACTCCCCTGCGCATTGGCGCTCATATCGTGTCACCAATAAGGTTAGACATCACACAATACGCTCTAATGGCAGTGGAGTAGCTGAGAGGAGGGATGAAGGGAGCAGCCGCCCCCCGGAGGATCGGAGGCGTTGGTGCTGTGGCCCGTAAGGGCCCCATGAGCCGACCTCCATGGATCGACGAAATGGGCCCCGGGCTGACGGAAAGGATCACGGGCCGACGAAGGGCCCTCAGGAACATGTTGAGCTATCGAACCGAGTCCCTGGCTCGATGTTTTTTTACCATTGTGTTTTTCTTCGTTTACATGTATGCTATAGCTCCAACCAATTTTCGTTATGGGTCCAGCAAATTTTTTAGACCCCTGCTCTTGTTAGAGTCTTGGTGATTTTGTGTGCACCGATTAATTTTGTGAGGTATCGGCTCGTTTTCAAATACCCCATGTGCTCATTTAGGGTTTATTGGATGACCATATGCTGCTAAAATAGACAAAAAGCCAAGAAGCGACAAATGTCGCTTTTTGCAAGCACCGGCCTGTTTTGCAAAGCCCTCATTCGATCTCGTGGTCATGGTTAGGTTTGGGGGCCAACGGTGTGTTTTTCGGGCTTCCAGCGTGTTTATTTAGGGACGTAACACATGTTTGAAGGCCCTGCCGATTTTTTTGAGAGAATCGGTGCGCTTTCGAGGGCCCGATGCCTCTTCAGCCTCCCGTTGTGCTCTTAGGGTTCTGTTGTGTTTATTTGGGGCTCCTGACGCACATTTGTGGGGACTGGCACGACTTTGGAAGTACCGGTGTGACTTTTCGGTCACAGGCCCGTTATTTTGGCAACCCATCGCCAGTTCTCTGCGCTCAGATATTTTTGTCGGACCTCTTCCAAATGTGTTAAAAGTGGAAATTTGTTCCGAACATCGGTACGATTCTTGGGTGCCCCACAACCTCTCAATTGGGGAGGGGCTACTGCAGCGCCTACCCTGGAGAAAGGGGCAGTGTTGCCTGTGGAGGAAAAGCCAATCAACATCCCTCCACGCTGCACATCTTGCTTTCTTTACAAAGGCCTAGCTTTACGTGTCTATTCAGTTTAGCAACGTCGAAGAAACCACATCGAACATCGAAGAAATAAATATCGAAGACCGCAAGTGAATATATAGCTCTAGTCACTTGTGTTATGCGGTCTGAATCTCCACTCCTATGCCCTGTGCGTAGATGTTTATGATAATGTTTTTGTAATACCGCCACTAATGGACCCAATTGCTGGAATTGTAGCACTAATTATTTTACAGAAACATGCCACATTTTATCCTTCCTCGTCGTTTTCACCTCACCATAGGCGCTGCCAAGTTACTCCCATTTTGTATCATTGCAAGGAAAGATCTCTTTCGCTACCGGAACTACATCAAGCTTTGTTTTGGTTGCCTTCTCACTCGAAGGTCCCTTTGACAAAGCGGGATTTTCTTTACTCCACTAAGTGGTATTTCACGGCACTAGGTGAGGTGTATCCGACCTAGTTAGCGTGTCACAGGAGGCTCTGGTGTTAACAATAGCGTCTGTGGAAGGTAAGCCCTTCAGTGTCGCACACACATGACGGCATTCATTACTCAGTGTCCGAGTCTGTCGGAGTCATACATTCGGAGTCCGAAAAGTGGCATGTGCTCGCGGGCTGGGCCCGGGCTGGGCTCGGGTCTGTGCCCTGAAACGCAGGTCTCCACGAGCCCTCAGCGGGTCCAGGCCTTCTTAGTCATGTGTTCGGGTCGGGCCGGGCCGGGTCATGACCAGGAGTATCGGGTGTCGACTGTTGAGGACCGAGCGTCCGGGCCGGACAGCGGACAGCGGACAGCGGACAGCGCGGCGCTACACACAGCCCGGCTCAGGGGGTGGGGATCCAACAGAAGAAAGGCTACTATGGGCAGTCCAGGACCGGACACGCACCTTACACACTTGCGAGAACTTCGAGCTCCAAATGACGTAACTTATAGTGCCACGCCCGCTGTCTCCAGTGATCGATCGTTGTTCGGCGGCTAGAAAATACAGAACTGGAAGTGTGTCCGGACGGTAGTCGTGATCGGGCGTCGACTAGTCGAGAGGTTTTATATAGGCTTCCATACCGATCGGGCGAGGGCTGGGTTGGGTTTGGGCCGCGCCCTCGCAAACACTGAGCGGGTCGGGGTTGGGTGTCCCCTGGAGCCCAACTGGCTCGGGCCGGACTGGGCTGGTCACTTTTCGCCTCGTGGCGACATCTGGCTTAGAGGCAGCAGCTTAACTGTCCAAGTGTGCCCATAAGGAAGCTAGATGGATCTGCACGAGAAGCCATAGCTGAGTGTTCAGAACACACGGAAACGTGGTCCCATAATCCTATGGTTCCATAATTCCATAGTCCCACCCATTCCTTTCTACTTTTTTTCAGTTACTTGTAGCCCAAAATTGTCCCACCACTCCGGAGACTGATGATTGCCACATTTGTCCTCGACCATATTTTCAGCAGGTGGCTATGAGAGGGACACAAATGCTATCAATATCGAAGAGTTTATTGACGCGGGAGTCCCAGATCCTTCCATGGAATAAGCTTAGCAGCTACTGTCGATCGTGGTGACCTTTTGTGCGCAGCATCCGTGATACCGGCCGATTGGTGCCCACCGTGGATCATCAGACAACTGGCTAACTGAGCCACAGCACCAGTGGCGCTGATCCACTGGTGTCCACTATGGGATCACTACACACCATGGGATCACTACATGAGACTGTGACTGAGCCACAGCACCAGTGGCGTTGATCCATTGGTGCCCACTATGGGATCACTACACACCATGGGATCACTACATGAGACTGTGACTGAGCCACAACACCAGTGGCGTTGATCCATTGGTGCCCACTATGAGATCACTACACACCATGGGATCACTACATGGGATTGTGACTCAGCCACAGCACCAGTGGTGTTGATCCATTTGTGCCCACCATGGGATCACTACATGGGATTGTGACTCAGCCACAGCACCAGTGGCGGCTGATCGTCACAGGTCAGCTTCGGACCACCGCAGGTCACGTGGAGATCGTACCAAGTCGGATACGGACCAGTGAACCGTCTCAGGTCACCTGCGGACTGTCACAGCCTAACTGGGGGCGCTACAGGTCAACTGCGAACCACCCCAGGTCAGCTGCTGCGGACAATCTCAGATTGGGTGTGGTACGTCTTAGGTCAACTGTGGAAGGTTACAGGTCGGTTGGGGCATGTCACAGGTTAACGGTACTCGGACCAAGTGCGGGGTCGTCACGAGCTCCTGACCAGAGCTAGCCATTAGCTGCTCACCATCGCAGCTCTGCAGCACTGGCCAGTCGGGCTGTGTCATGTTGTGACACTGGCCAGCCTACTTGTGTCGTGTTGTGACACTGACCAGCCGATCCGTGTCATGTTGTGACACTGGCCAGCCTGACTGCATCGTATTGTGACACTGACCAGCCGATCCGTGTCATGTTGTGACACTGGCCAGCCAGGCCGTGTTATGTTGTGACACTGACCAGGTGGGCCGTGTCATGTTATAGCACTGGCCAGGCGGGCCGTGTCATGTTGTGACACTGACCAGGTGGGCCGTGTCATGTTGTGACACTGGTAAGCCGGGCGGTGTCATGTTGTGACACTAGCCAGTCGGGCCGTGTCATGCTATGACACTAGCCAGGCGGGCCGTGCCATGTTGTGACACTGACCAGGTGGGCAGTGTCGTGTTATAACACTGGCCAGCCGGGCCGTAACATGTTGTGACACTGGTCAGTCGGGCCGTGTCATGTTGCAACACTGGCCAGCAATGTCATGTCATGTTGTGACGTGTGTGGTGGTCGGTGACTTCCGGCCGCACAGTTTTGGCTGGACTATGATTTAATGTCGCTTGGCGCTGAAATGGGAGATTAATGAGCACGGATCTCTGGTGCGATTAATTTCCGATCGAGATGGGTTCAATTCGCAGCCCTTCCTAGCAATGTTCACGGTGTGCAGCCACTCCAAAATGGATATGCAAATTTTGGATTGGCCATTCCGGTCGCTGCACAGGGACGTCAAGCTCCGGTGGCAAGGCACTGATGGATGGGAGCCGAGATGGAGGCGTTCGGCTTTTCTCCGGCCACCTTTGCACGGCGTCTCAAAATTTGATTGTCCCGGGACGGGAGGCTGCACCAGCACCATTTTGCTGTTGCAAGTTGGCGAAGGGGCCAAAGAAGCGGCCCAGTATTCGGGAGATATCACGGTGGCGCGAATACATCCATTTCGCGGCGAGTATGCAGTTATTTTCAGGCTGCCACGCTGTGTGATGTTGTTGAAAGCGTAAGCGCAAGGATAATTGGCTCCTTTTGTTCTGGAGTTTATTTAATGCTGACCCATCGAGAACATTTCTACAGCTTTTCAAGCTGGAGCGCACCATCAGCACACCCTCGCACGAGAGTCTTCCTTCACTCTCGCACAAACACGACGCCACATCCTGACCACACCACACTTCACCATCGCTTGGCACACCACCCACATCACCGTACGAACACACACACACACACACACACACACACACACACACACACACACACACACACACACACACACACACACACACACACACACCAACAGACCAGCGCCGATGTACGAACGCCGCTCGCCACAGCCACACCCCACAATCAGCGCTGTCCGTTCTGGCTGCACCACACGCTCAACACCGGCCGGGGCCGCATTTTCTCCCCAAAGCTGGACAAGGCTCCACTCGCCAGCACACAGCCGCACTGCCCGCCACCGATAGTTCGGTTGTTGAAGTGCTGACAAACACCGGTCTTCTCTCTCGGCAAGAGCGTGGTTCAGATCGCCACCCGGGCTGTGTTGTAGCCTCTCCGACCGCGCGTCAGCCGGCGGCCGGCCCGGCGGAGTCCGGCACCGGCCCCGGTCCAACTCGTGTCGATTTTTGTGTGTACTTTTGCAGTGATCGAGCTTGACCAATGATGTATGGTCCTCAGCATTAATGTTAAGGCTAATTACCTCACCGGAACCGCCAGACGTGGTAATGCCCAACACAGCACCGCCCGGACGTGATAATGTTCAACACAGCACCGTCCAGACGTGATAATGCCCAACACAGCACCGCCCGGACGTGATAATGTTCAACACAGCACCGTCCAGACGTGATAATGCCCAACACGACTGTCGATGTGCACTACGACTACTGAAAACACGGGAAATGTCACCACACGACTATAAGCTGCCGACCTCACCCTGTAGAGCGCGATTGTTTTCAATTCCGGTGACCAATTTCACAATTAGTTGTCGGCGACAAAAGCTGGCTGGCCGCTTGGTTAGCTCAGTGGACGGGGCTAGCTCGGCTGGCCTGCAATTGCCTCTCCATCTTGGCACAACGGGGCGAGACGCTTCAAGCGGCCGCCGCTAACGTCTCCGTCTGGGATGGCCAGTTGGTAACTGGCCAGATAAGATTAGGCACCGGGCGGCCGTGCCAGACTATGTGGCTACGGTAAACTGTCGGTCAAAATTGTCCCATAGAACTTACATTTCCCGACCGACAGGTGCATTCCTGGTCAATGCAACATGCTTGCGGTTAGTATTGAGACTGATTCTGTAAAGACCCACCAACAATAATCCGAACTTTTTTTTAACATCTACCGTAATGCTGCAATGTGATACATTCATCTTTATATATGCGAACTATCGCTGCTTTGTTGCGGATCAGACTATTCTAACCAAATATATGAACTAGCAGTGCTGCTTTGTTGCGGATCAAAATATTCTAGCCAAATATGTGTACTATCAGTGTTGCAAATAGGGATTCCAGGGATGCTCAAGGATATCGATCCAATCTGCATGAGGTTCACAATTGCCTTAAAGAAAGTCACAAGATCAGGCCGATTTCAGATGCTACTTATTGTGCATAAAATAAATGCACTTGCCATATATTTCCGCATTAATTAACTTTTATCTCAACGGAATCCGTGAATACCGCACAGTCAACAATGCTATTTACTCATTTTCAGCACAACTTTTAAATCAAATTGGTTGCATCTCCACCATTGAATGTACTGGATGTACGCTCTTTGATGAAAAACGGGTAAATTTCCAGTCAGGTTGACTTATGGTTACGCTGGTAAGGCTGGCGCTAAAGGCTGCGCTTCGTGAAAAGCACACACGAAGAGTCTGAAAATTAATATTAGAGCGACGCATCAGTAGAAAAGAATCTTCTAGGAATTCGCAAAGTGCTTCCATACCAAATTAACAGTTCTGGATTAAAGGAACAGGGTTTAATTGCTTTGGGTAATACCGTTAAAATGGATCATGGCTATGCTGCACAAGATTTTACGTAAATTAGATACAATAACATCGCACAAATTCATGAAGAAAGAAAGCAAGTTATTGGATGGCCCAAACTCACCTAGGAAGCGATTTTTAAAATATGAGGAAGAAGAGCAAGTGCTTCTCCATTTCCCTTGAATTATTGTCGTGTGCTGGTAGTGGTGCTTTTAAAATCATCATGCGATGGTAATTCATGTTGCCCTCGTATGACCAAAGCCAAGCAATGCACTTACACTTGCGCTTATACGTACACTTGGTTGAATTGGCGTGATAAGAGGCAGCTACAAAATGCTAGTGGCCGGAGTTGTTACAATGATACATAATTGAACATTATGACAACTTTTAAGCCAGATTAGAGGTTCCGCTTGAGGGACAAACCGAGTAAGAATGCAACCCCTTAACTCTGGTGGTGGGGAGCCCGAGGGAAGGAGCGTCGTCGTCCCTGGATTCACTGAGGTTCAAACCCCGCCTGGAAATTCCTTCCGTGGGGTCTATCCCCACCTGAGAAAAATGGAAACGTTAAGATAGCCTACATCAAGTTTAATGTTCACAAGTTTATGCACAAGCCAGCGAAAGGGCACACGGCAGTAGCTGACAACATATAGCATTCTCGTGACAGATGTTGACAAACAAGGTGACGAAAATTAATATCGCATCATGAAATTCAAAGTGATTGTAATGCCCTTTGGAATCGCACAAGATGCAAAAGGAAGATCACGAATGTCTTCCGTGTGTGCTTTCGGTTAAAAACACGTTACGAGCAAGTTGAAAGTTGTATTTTTGCGCTTCCGGGTTTGAATCCCGCGTGAAACCAGAACGAGATGACGCCTTTGCCCGTGGTCAGATATAGATACTGCAGCCCTATCCAGTGAGCAGATATAGGAACTGCAGCCTTAGCCTGTGGACAAGCATAGGAACTGCAGACCAATCCGTGGGCAGATGTAGAAGCTGCTGCTCTAGCACATGCACCTGACGCAGAGATTGCAGCCATTGTCAGTGGACAGATAAAAAACTTCAGCCCTTGTCCTTGGGTAGACATAGAGACTGTAGCCTTAGCCCATGATAAGATATAGAAACTCCAGCCCACTGTGCGTTACCACCTGTACCACCTGCAGTAGCTCGCTTTGCCACAGTGGGAATTATGGGTCTCATTCTGTGGCAGGTCTTCATACATAATTTCGCTGATGTTAAGAAATCCGGTCCTGTGCTTCAGTCACACTTACGGCAATCACAACTATTTAACAATGCACTATTTGCGATGTCTATTCACTGACAAGCTGCAGAGCAAATTCCTTGTTCCCATACGGTCACTGCGCTACTGTTCCACAAGGAAATATTTTCTTGGCGCGTTTGGCATTGGTTCTAACAACGATGCGGCTCGTGTGCGCGAGGGCGCCGGGTAATCGGCAGATTTGTCATAAGATGAAGCTTCTTCCCCATCATATTTTCATCTGGCCATTACCGGAATCCTCTCATCGCCTCGGAGGAAGGGGAGAGGGCCGGGTGTTTGGCCACCTCCTACTCAGACCTGTGAGGAAATTATAATTAATCAGAAGCCAAGCTTGCTGACATCTTACAAGAAGCCGCGTTGAATAGCCACACCAGCATTATATTATTTAGGCTTTGTTGTTGAAATGATATTAATATTATGTGTATAGATTGTAATTGCGAGTGGACCGTACAACATTCTGGTTCGGATTAAATGCAAACAAATACATCATGGCCAGCATTTAGCATAAATGATTAAATGACCTTTCATATTTAATTTATGTTTTCTAGCACTTAGAACAAATTGACTGCGCCCACCTCAATGCCAGCATTGACTACGACCACCTCCGTACCAACATTGACTACGCCCACCTCCGTACCAACATTGACTACGCCAAACTCTGTACTAGTATTGACTACGACCACCTCCGTACCCATATTGACTACGCCCACCTCCGTACCAATATTGACTACGCCCATCTCCGTACTAGTATTGACTGCGCCCACCTCCGTACCAATATTGACTACGCCCACCTCTGTACCAACATTGACTACGCCAACCTGTGTACTAGTATTGACTACGACCACCTCTGTACTAGTATTGACTACGCCCACCTCCGTACAAATATTGACTACGCCCACCTCCGTACTAGATTGACTGCGCCCACCTCGGTACCGATAATACCGGCATGTACCCGAATCTGTGTCAGTGTACGTTCACTAGCGTAATGGCAGACATGATTCGGTCAGCAGAATCATCTGGGCACATAAACGTCACCCTGTTCCACACAAATACTCCTCGGTTAGTAGAATCATTGGAACGTATAACCATCTCCCGTGCTACACACAAATACTCCTTGAGGTCGGCTTCCGAATATTTACGGAGGACCGGAAATATATCTCAACATCCGGGAAACGTTTTGATGCATGGAGACCTTTTCAGGGAGTGGGACCAAGAGTCAAGTGGGGCCAGCCGAGGAGGGGAACAACACAGTTCTGTTTGCGAGAAGTCAGTGGTGACTGCACCACATCGCCAACTGCCTGCCAGCTTTTGCGTGTCGTCTGAATCACATTAGTTGTTCTTTGACATGCTTAGCATCACCATGCTATCGCTTCGATCACCGAAGGAGGGAAGCAAAAGAAAATAAGGTCTATATGCGTAAGAATGCACTCCCAAGGATGACAGAGGGCACACAACCGATCATTGGCTGACTATCATGATGTCTGATGAACTGAGCCAATCGAAGAGAGATTATTTATGTGCTTGCAAGAATTAGAACTTCAATACTCTCATATATTATTAGAAATCCGACAGTTAATAAATACAACACTGATCCGATGATAGCAACCGTGGACGTGAACTTGAGTGTATATGTCACGGCACGTGCTTGTAACGGATGTGTCCGAATGATCAGATCAGCTGACTCGATGTGCGATCATCTGACCACATGTCACGGCACGTGCTTGTAATAGATGTGACCGAATGTCAGGTCAGATCAGCTGACCTGTTGTCGACCGGAATAGGTGTCAGAATCACCGGTCCAGATCTCGCGAGCAGAATTCTCAGCAGACCCTCACATACTACCAGGACTCAGACAGACATTACTGTGGTAATCATATGACTAATAGCCAATCTATATATATATACATATAATATATATATAATATATAATATATAATATATAATATATATAATATATAATATATATAATATATATTATATATATAATATATACCAAATATATACATATGCATATACATATATACATATCTGTATAATATATATTCGTGTGTGTGTACATATCCGTGATATGCATATCGGCATTTATTGAACTTGTATAGATTGTACTTCAGCGTTTGTATCGGCGCTGGATGTTATCATCATTCATAGACAGCCACTTTTCTCCTGACGCCAGCAGTATGCTTGCAGCATACATGCATTCATTTTACTGGCTCCGGGTTCGATTCGACGTCCAATTTACGGCATATGAGTCGCTTGGGAACCAAGCATTGCTTTCACTGTTGCTGCGGCACTTTAGGTTGCTGAAATATGATTTCCATTGAACAACATTTTTCTTCCTCGAGTCTGCTACTCTTACCGTCGTCCTCCATAACGGATGTATGTGTCCAATTATGTCATTCAAGTTTGCGCATATACCGCACTGTGATTTGAAGATCATTCACCGCCAGACTCCTATTGGATAGATACATTTGCAGGATTGCTTTTCAGGTCTACAAAACACCAAAATGATAGTAGAAGTCTGTTAATGTCCTGACATCTGACAAAACTGGATGGATAGGCACCAAACCTGCCCTGCATTTCCAACCAATAATAGATAAGTTGGATTATCGCGTGACCAGCGCACAGCAGCGACTCTAACATTAACTAACGTTCGGGGACCCGGTTACATGTTGGACCCAGTCATGGGTGGGACTAAGTGACAACAGGAGCCCAATTATTGGTGTGACGCCACGTCTCACTCTCCAGCCGCCGCGTGTTCGGTCAGCAGACGCACACGCTCCCAGACGTCACTCACCTGTGTCGGTCCTCGCTCCTCGCTCGGCGTGACGCAGCTTCACGTGATGCTCGACACTCACTAGCGGCCGTGCTCAGCCTCTGGGCCGGTATCCACTGGCGGCCGTGTTCAGCCTCTGGGCCAGTATCCACTGGCGGCCGTGTTCAGCCTCTGGGCCGGTATCCACTGGCGGCCAGGGTCAGCCTCTGGGCCAGTATCCACTGGCGGCCGTGTTCAGCCTCTGGGCCGGTATCCACTGGCGGCCGTGTTCAGCCTCTGGGCCGGTATCCACTGGCGGCCGCGGTCAGCCTCTGGGCCGGTATCCACTGGCGGCCGTGTTCAGCCTCTGGGCCAGTATCCACTGACGGCCGCGGTCAGCCTCTGGGCCAGTATCCACTGGCGGCCGTGTTCAGCCTCTGGGCCAGTATCCACTGGCGGCCGCGGTCAGCCTCTGAGCCGGTATCCACTGGCGGCCGTGTTCAGCCTCTGAGCCGGTATCCACTGGCGGCCGCGTTCAGCCTCTGGGCCGGTATCCGCTGAGCCAGTGTCGGTGTGCCGCTCGACACCTCCCGGGCCTCAGTAGGCGGCGGTGGCCGCGCCGAGTCCCAGCACAACGTGGGCTCCGCCGCCACACTCGGCACCGAGTCGCCGCCGAGTCCGCACGGCTCTGTCGCCCGACACCGTCTGGCCTCGGGTCGGCTCCGCCGCCACACTCGGCACCGAGTCGCCGCCGAGTCCGCACGGCTCTGTCGCCCGACACCGTCTGGCCTCGGGTCGGCTCCGCCAGACCGCCGGCACACCGGGCGGCGTCGACGCGTCAGAGCCGTAGCGGCGCCGCTCTCCGAGTGTCGGCGGCGGCCGGCGACACCGCGCCAGCCGGCCCGTCCCGCCAGCCGGCCCTCCCCCACCAGACAGGCCCTCCTCACAAGACCGGTCCGTCCCCACCAGACCGGCCCTGCCCACCAGACCGCCCCGCCCGCCGGACCGGCCCTTCCCACCAGACCGGCCCTCCCCCCACCAGACCGGCCCGTCCCGCCAGACCGGCCCTTCCCACCAGACCGGCCCTCCCCCACCAGACCGGCCCGTCCCGCCAGACCGGCCCGTCCCGCCAGACCGGCCCGTCCCGCCAGACCGGCCCCTCCCGCCAGACCGACCCTCCCCCACCAGACCGGCCCTCCCCACCAGACCGGCCCCGCCCACCAGACCGGCCCCGCCCACCAGACCGACCCCGCCCACCAGACCGGCCCGTCCCGCCAGACCGACCCTCCCCACCAGACCGGGCCCGCCCACCAGACCGGCCCTCCCCACCAGACCGGCCCTGCCCACCAGACCGGCCCTGCCCACCAGACCGGCCCCGCCAGACCGGCCCTTCCCACCAGACCGACCCTCCCCCCCACCAGACAGGCCCTCCCCACCAGACCGGCCCCGCCCACCAGACCGGCCCGTCCCGCCAGACCGACCCTCTCCACCAGACCGGCCATGTCCACCACACCGGCCCCGCCCACCAGACCGACCCTCCCCGCCATACCGGCCCTACCCACCAGACCGGCCCCGCCCACCAGACCGGCCCCCTCCCCACCAGACCGGCCCTGCCCACCAGACCGGCCCTGCCCACCAGACCGGCCCTCCCCCACCAGACCGAGCCCCTGCCCCCACCAGACCGACCCTCCCCACCAGACCAGCCCTGCCCACCAGACCGACCCTGCCCACCAGACCGACCCTCCCCACCAGACCAGCCCTGCCCACCAGACCGGCCCTGCCCACCACACCGGCCCCGCCCACCAGACCGACCCTCCCCGCCATACCGGCCCTCCCCACCAGACCAGCCCTGCCCACCAGACCGGCCCTGCCCACCAGACCGACCCTCCCCACCAGACCAGCCCTGCCCACCAGACCAGCCCTGCCCACCAGATCGACCCTCCCCACCAGACCAGCCCTGCCCACCAGACCGACCCTGCCCACCAGACCAGCCCTGCCCACCAGACCGGCCCCCTCCCCACCAGACTGGCCCCTCCCCCCACCAGGCCTGCCCTCTCAACCAGTCCGGCTTTCTCCACCAGCCGGGTCCTCTCCACCAGCCGGGTCCTCTCCACCAGGTCGGCCTTCCCTACCAGGCCGGCCCTCCCGACTAACCCGGCTCTCCCCACCAGCTCGGCTCGCCCCACTAGTCCGGCCCTGCCCACCAGACCGGCCCCGCCCACCAGACCGGCCCCCCCCACCAGCCCTACCCTCCCCACCAGCCCTACCCTCCCCACCAGCCCTACCCTCCCCACCAGCCGTACCCTCCCCACCAGCCCTACCCTCCCCACCAGCCCTACCCTCCCCACCAGCCCTACCCTCCCCACCAGCCCTACCCTCCCCACCAGCCCTACCCTCCCCACCAGCCCTACCCTCCCCACCAGCCCTACCCTCCCCACCAGCCCTACCCTCCCCCACCAGCCCTACCCTCCCCACCAGCCCTACCCTCCCCACCAGCCCTACCCTCCCCACCAGCCATACCCTCCCCACCAGCCCTACCCTCCCCACCAGCCCTACCCTCCCCACCAGCCAGCTCCGTCTCAGTGCGGACACGCGGCGGCGACGTGAAGCAGTTGGCGGTGTCGTGTGTCCGGTGAGCCTCGGTGGTCCGGCGCCATCCACGTGTCGCCGCCGGAGTCGTCCAGCGGGCTCGGTGGTCTGACCCAGCGGACAGAGCCCCGTGTCCAGCGGGCTCGGTGGTCTGACCCAGCCGACAGAGCCCCGTGTCCAGCGGGCTTGGTGGTCTGACCCAGCCGACAGAGCCCCGTGTCCAGCGGGCTCGGTGGTCTGACCCAGCGGACAGAGCCCCGTGTCCAGACTATGAGATACGCGGGCTCGGTGGTCTGACCCAGCTGACAGAGCCCCGTGTCCAGCGGGCTCGGTGGTCTGACCCAGCGGACAGAGCCCCGTGTCCAGACTATGAGATACGCGGGCTCGGTGGTCTGACCCAGCCGACAGAGCCCCGTGTCCAGCGGGCTCGGTGGTCTGACCCAGCGGACAGAGCCCCGTGTCCAGACTATGAGATACTCGGGCTCGGTGGTCTGACCCAGCGGACAGAGCCCCGCGTCAGACTATAATCCGGGCTCGGTGGTCTGACCCAGCGGACAGAGCCCCGTGTCCAGACTATGAGATACTCGGGCTCGGTGGTCTGACCCAGCCGACAGAGCCCCGTGTCCAGACTAGAGGTCACAGTCCAGACTATGAGATACTCGGGCTCGGTGGTCTGACCCAGCCGACAGAGCCCCCTGTCCAGACTATGAGATACTCGGGCTCGGTGGTCTGACCCAGCCGACAGAGCCCCCTGTCCAGACTATGAGATACTCGGGCTCGGTGGTCTGACCCAGCCGACAGAGCCCCCTGTCCAGACTATGAGATACTCGGGCTCGGTGGTCTGACCCAGCCGACAGAGCCCCCTGTCCAGACTATGAGATACTCGGGCTCGGTGGTCTGACCCAGCCGACAGAGCCCCCTGTCCAGACTATGAGATACTCGGGCTCGGTGGTCTGACCCAGCCGACAGAGCCCCGTGTCCAGACTATGAGATACGCGGGCTCGGTGGTCTGACCCAGCGGACAGAGCCCCCTGTCCAGACTATGAGATACTCGGGCTCGGTGGTCTGACCCAGCGGACAGAGCCCCCTGTCCAGACTATGAGATACTCGGGCTCGGTGGTCTGACCCAGCCGACAGAGCCCCCTGTCCAGACTATGAGATACTCGGGCTCGGTGGTCTGACCCAGCCGACAGAGCCCCCTGTCCAGACTATGAGATACTCGGGCTCGGTGGTCTGACCCAGCCACAGAGCCCCCCGGGCTCGGTGGTCTGACCCAGCGGACAGAGCCCCCTGTCCAGACTATGAGATACTCGGGCTCGGTGGTCTGACCCAGCCGACAGAGCCCCCTGTCCAGACTATGAGATACTCGGGCTCGGTGGTCTGACCCAGCCGACAGAGCCCCCTGTCCAGACTATGAGATACTCGGGCTCGGTGGTCTGACCCAGCCGACAGAGCCCCCTGTCCAGACTATGAGATACTCGGGCTCGGTGGTCTGACCCAGCCGACAGAGCCCCGTGTCCAGACTATGAGATACTCGGGCTCGGTGGTCTGACCCAGCGGACAGAGCCCCCTGTCCAGACTATGAGATACTCGGGCTCGGTGGTCTGACCCAGCCGACAGAGCCCCCTGTCCAGACTGTGAGATACTCGGGCTCGGTGGTCTGACCCAGCCGACAGAGCCCCCTGTCCAGACTATGAGATACTCGGGCTCGGTGGTCTGACCCAGCCGACAGAGCCCCCTGTCCAGACTAGATACGGCTCGGTGGTCGACCCAGCGACAGAGCCCCTGTCCAGACTAAATACTCGGGCTCGGTGGTCTGACCCAGCGACAGAGCCCCCTGTCCAGACTGAATACGGGCTCGGTGGTGACCCAGCGACAGACCCACTCCACGACAGAGCCCCTGTCCAGACTATGAGATACTCGGGCTCGGTGGTCTGACCCAGCCGACAGAGCCCCCTGTCCAGACTGTGAGATACGCGGGCTCGGTGGTCTGACCCAGCGGACAGAGCCCCCTGTCCAGACTATGAGATACTCGGGCTCGGTGGTCTGACCCAGCGGACAGAGCCCCCTGTCCAGACTATGAGATACTCGGGCTCGGTGGTCTGACCCAGCCGACAGAGCCCCCTGTCCAGACTATGAGATACTCGGGCTCGGTGGTCTGACCCAGCCGACAGAGCCCCTGTCCAGACTATGAGATACTCGGGCTCGGTGGTCTGACCCAGCTGACAGAGCCCCCTGTCCAGACTATGAGATACTCGGGCTCGGTGGTCTGACCCAGCCGACAGAGCCCCCTGTCCAGACTATGAGATACTCGGGCTCGGTGGTCTGACCCAGCTGACAGAGCCCCGTGTCCAGCGGGCTCGGTGGTCTGACCCAGCCGACAGAGCCCCGTGTCCAGACTATGAGATACTCGGGCTCGGTGGTCTGACCCAGCGGACAGAGGCCCGAGTCCAGACTATGAGATACTCGATGACGCTCTGACGTACGGGATGTGGCGTTGGAGAAGCGTGCCGTGACTTAGACGATGTTGTCGGTGCACGGGAATAACACAAGGCCTCCACAGTGTGGAATGTTTCGTATAGTGGGGCGTGGGCTTTACGGGGCTGCAAAAGCCTGCTAGTCGGCTACGAGCACAGGTGAGAGATATTTGACAAATACCGTCAGTTATGGTGGCAACTTATGATGCTGTATTATCCTTGAGTATGGATTATATTCATGATCCGTCAGCTTTGCTTCTCGATATGCCCAGTCAATTTGTTTTTCATAACCACACAAAACATTATGCGTACTGATCTTATTTCAGAAAAAAATGCATCAGAAGCGTACCAAGCCAATATCGTAGCTATTATCGAGGTGGCAGGAGGGGGTGGGAATGGGAGGCTGAAAAAATAACGCCACTTCGCGACGTAAAGTCCATAGGCCATATTTAACATGATCGTGGTAAGCTTGTTGCCTACGAATTTCCCCAATCCAAGGACTGAACCCGACTGAATACCTAAAAATATATCATACGCACATCAGATAATAAGACATTATTGAAGTGTAGATTGCAAGAACATAAGATGCAAGCTATAAGAATATATATAATATATGGAATATATCGAAGAATATATTGATATTGAAGATAAGAAAGAAACATAGAATATACTGAAAAATAATGCAGCACATTATTTTTTTTTAAAGTCCAGCCTTACCTAACCTGGCCTGGTCCAGCGAAGAGCTAGGCTGAACTACTTTTAACGCTAGACTGGATAAGACTCATAAAAAGAAATATTCCAAATATAAAGCACAACTTTTGTGTTCAATGATCTTGCAATTTTAAGAAGCTTAGCAAAGCCTAGGGTATCAAAGCCTTTTTCAGAGAAAAATAAAACATTTTGTCCGAAATAGAAGGAGCACATTTTCACAACAAAAACTGACCTAGCGTAACCTAACCCAACATCTTGTTTTCCTTTACAGAATAGAAATTGTGTAGAACATATCTTTTGTGCACCTTAGGCTGCAATAACATCCGCATAGTCAGAGATTCACTGAATGCAAGTAGCATTTTCATATAGGGTCTACTGTAGTTAAACATATTAATTAATATCCGCATAAATTTTGTTTAGGATCCATGTTCTGGTCCAGAACACAAAAGAGCATTGTCTAATATTGATAATTCAATTATCCGTTCACCCAGTTACAGTATTGTTCCTTTCTCACAATCCCATTAGTGTGGCGAAGAAGTTGGCTGTTTACATAACAGATACCAAAACTTGTTGGCTGCTGCTCCATTTGTAGCAGCAGCATTGGGATGCTCCAAGCATCTGCTTGTAATTGTTGCAGCTTGTAGTCAAAGGCTGCTGGTGGCAGAGGATGGCTGTAAGGTTGCAAGCATATAGGACAGAGGAAAATTAAACAGATAAATCATGTTCATCCTCCCAAAAAGTATTTACAATAAAAAGCAATCATGAAGAAACCACCCACCACCAGGAATGGTGACAACAGACAGAATCACTCATAAGTGTTCTACTCACACATAGCATGGTGGCTAATGTTCGATGCTTTAACGACGAGGTCATATACAGTGGTGGTAAGCTGTGTGTGACAAATTGCACCACCTCGCACGATTAATATCATGGGCCAACATTCAATCACTGTTATTAGCGTAGAACATGGAAAGACTGCGAAGTGTAGCTACCTCAATTTTTGAACAAGATGCTCAGTTGTTGGATTGCCCAATTGGTCTGATCGCTCCATGCACCGGGCATGTTTCGTGTAATCATGGTTTTATAATACCGTTGGCTGTTTTGATGGCTCTAATTTCTTGTGCATAACTCATCACTGGGAAATGGAATAACTTTAACAATAATCTGAGATTATCAAGCATGGATCGTTCCCCTTGCTCATGACAGCCTATTCTGACTCGAAGACTAGCAGCCCATGACTAGATGCCTAAGAAGCCAAAGGCATAAAGCTTGACCTGCACCTCTCATTTTCAACTGCATATACTCCCGACGCCCCAGCCGGTCATTCAGGCTTCCTCGTCGATACCGATGATCCGAATGAAGCCACGCTCAGAGAAAAAGGAGGTTAGGTACTTGGTTCGTTGAAGCTTACCATGCTTGGCTGGCAGGTGTCAGCAGCATGCAGCATTCTCTGCGTGCTCCAGCAACCATCATAATAATGCATTGCAATATGACATAATCCAGACGATTGCATGATAGCTATCCATCGGGGCAAAAACAGAGAAGTGTTTTAGCACTGCATGAAGACAGCATTAAAGGCCATTCCAAGCTACATTTGTAGCAGCCTTGTACCTTTGCAGCAGTTGCATTCCTTGCCTAAAGCATTATCCCCTCGCTCCAGTTTCATCTTGAAATGGGTTTACTGTCCAAGAAGTCAGGCATAAGATGTATCATGCAACTCATGGCCGTTTCTGGTGTCGTACCTGTATTTGTCTTCTCGAGGAACCCACGTCCTGTGTGAGCAGCTTGTGGGGGCTGCGGTCGCACCTGGATTGGCAGATTTTGCCCGGCACTTGGCTATGTGGAAACTGACGAAGACCGCCGGCAAGGTTTCACAGACCCCAGTGTGAAATTGCCTTATACCGGTACCCTTTTGTTTGTTTGGAAAGTTTGACATGACCAATGCGCGTCTCCTCTTGCGTTTTCAGAAGACTGCGAGGCTTCTGCTGTTCCTGTGGAAGAGCAGAACCACTCTGGTGATACAAGAAGTCAGCTGTTCTGCTGCTCCTGTTAATTATAATTATGTTAATTATAATTTAACTAATTTTTAATTTTTAATTTACATAGCATAACAAAATGCATCAAACAAGTCGCTAGTGTTGTCAAGGACAGTTCCCTTTTGCCAATATACGGGAAGCGCATCAGCGCCAATTTTTGTGGTCTGGCGCTGCGAATTGTTTTACTTTAACGGCCCCTAACTTGAAAAATGTCCGGCCGATTTTCATTTTTCTTACTTTAAGCAATGCGCCGGGCATTTCCAAGTACGTACGCAAAACATGGCGTATATCGGTCGGGATAACATGGAGTTATGTACGAAAAATCGGAGGGGTAGGCGGATTTCGCCATCCCCCCTCCAGGACGTGTGTTAACCTGTCATAAACTTGACCTGACTTGACCTGGGTGACCTGACATGAATTCGAAACAATATAGCATAACAATGTCCACCAAACAAGTCGCTAGTTTTGCCAAGAACACTTCCTTTTTGCCAATATACGAGAAGCGCATCAGCGCCGATATTTGTGGTCTGGCGTTGATATTTTTTTTTTAAATTTAGCGACCCCTAACTCGAACAATTGTCGGTAAATTTTCATTTTTCTTACTTTAAGGAACGCGCCGGTCATTTATAAGCAGGTACACAAACAATGGCATATATCGGCCGGTAAAATCTTAACGTATCTACGAAAAACCGAAGGGGTGGGCGGATTTCGCCCCTCCCCCCTCCTCCAGGGCTCGTGTTAATCTCGCATATTTACACCAAAGCATGCAAAGCTACACGGGCTGTATGTGGTTCATGTTATTCTTCGTACGTGAGTGGACCAATGACATATAAAAAATAGTGCAGATGTCATCCTGACTTCACCACTTTTATATTTTCGCTGCCGTTCAGATCACTGATGATCACCAAATCAGTGTTGTATTCGGACTGTATCCGTGCACTGAACAGTGGGTGCGCCACGTCAGCATGCAGTTACACATACTGCTGAATGGTAAGATACAAGTGATTGTGTGCTAAATTATAGATCATAAATAGGCTAAGATATTCTTCTCTGTTCCATTTTAGCATTTATCGGGGATAATTTGCGCTCACGCATTGGTGTACGGGTCTTGCTGTGAGCCAGGAACATGTGACAGCCTGATGCTATCTGATATTCTGTAGGTGACACTCTGCACACTTTTCCGCCTCTGGCTTGGTGGCGTGGTGCTGGCTTGATCATGCGACAGAGCATGTCGGATGAGCTCCGTTCAGTTGAATATGCAACATGGTGAGGGGGGTTGCATTGAACCGACAACAACATAATCATAAGATAGTCTAGAGTAAACTCAAGCCAATATCAATTCACAGCTCAAATAGATTGCGTTCGGACGCTGTGGGAATATTCGTGTTTGCTTATGAGTGTGAATGAATGTTTGAAGATTGGCATTTGGATTAATGTTCCTTAGGCATACTGTTACAACTTTTGGACTATGGAATGTATAGGAAGAAGCATGTAGCATCCTCAGATAATTCGAATGGAGTAGAATGAGGAGATGCAGTTGGGATATTTTCACTTAATTTTCCTCCTTGTGTTTCCATCGCAAGCTAAGGTTTTGACTTTGAACATGTCTACGATAACCAACCTGCAAATGGGTGTCGTTTAACATCATTCATCAACTGAGACTGTGAGCAGCTAGTCGACGGTCTGATTCGCAAAGATTAATTCTTCCGTCGTTTTTCATCGGCTCCGAGGGCTGCGTCAGCAGACGAAAACGGCCGGCCGTAGTCAGCTGACCACACCGGCCGGCCGTAGCCAGCTGACCACACCGGCAGTAGCCAGCTGACCACACCGGCCGTAGTCAGCTGACCACACCGGCCGTAGCCCGCTGACCACACCGGCCGTAGCCAGCTGACCACACCCGGCCGTAGTCAGCTGACCACACCGGCCGTAGTCAGCTGACCACACCGGCCGTAGCCAGCTGACCACACCGGACGGCCCTAGCCAGCTGATCACACCGGCCGTAGTCAGCTGACCACACCGGCCAGCCGTAGCCAGCTGACCACACCGGTCGGCCGTGGTCAGCTGACCACACCGGCCGGCCGTAGTCAGCTGACCACACCGGCCGGCCGTAGCCAGCTGACCACACCGGTCGGCCGTGGTCAGCTGACCACACCGGCCGGCCGTAGTCAGCTGACCACACCGGCCGGCCGTAGCCAGCTGACCACACCGGCCGTAGTCAGCTGACCACACCGGCCGTAGTCAGCTGACCACACCGGCCGTAGCCAGCTGACCACACCGGCCGGCAGTAGCCAGCTGACCACACCGGTCGGCCGTAGCCAGCTGACCACACCGGCCGGCCGTAGTCAGCTGACCACACCGGCCGGCCGTAGCCAGCTGACCACACCGGCCGTAGCCAGCTGACCATACCGGCCGTAGTCAGCTGACCATACCGGCCGGCCGTAGCCAGCTGACCACACCGGCCGGCCGTAGACAGCTGACCACACCGGCCGGCCGTAGCCAGCTGACCACACCGACCGGCCGTAGTCAGCTGACCACACCGGCCGGCCGTAGCCAGCTGACCACACCGGCCGGCCGTAGCCAGCTGACCACACCGGCCAGCCGTAGTCAGTTGACCACACCGACCGGCCGTAGCCAGCTGACCACACCGACTGTAGTCAGCTGACCACACCGGCCGGCCGTAGTCAGCTGACCATACCGGCCGGCCGTAGCCAGCTGACCACACCGGCCGGCCGTAGCCAGCTGACCACACCGGCCGGCCAGCTGCCTGGAGTACGTCACGCCCTATGGCTGACGCGAATGGGCGTGAGATTGGCCGTCGGCGGCGTGGCGACTATGCGAGAGTCAGCCGGACGTCAGCTGTCAGGCTGACGTCAGCGTAGTCAGCCAGACGTCACCGTGACAGACGTCACGGCCTGTGATGCCCGCGACATGACCGTACCTGACCCGAGACAGGCACCACGACTCAGCCCTGGCGCAGTCCCGCCCCCAGTAGCAGTCCATGCCGACTGTGCGTGGGTCATCGAAGGTCGAGAGTGAAGGTGAATGTCGAAGATCATCACTGGCGGTTGTAGTGGGTAAGTCCTGAGCTGTGGTTCAGATAGAGGCGTGACAAACACGATAATAAGCCCATGGACAAGTGTTCCGCACAGCCGGCCCAGTTAACACGGGAGGTATAGCCGGTTGCTACACCTGCCGGTTGGACCCATCGCAGCAGGTTTGGCTACTACATCAGGAGGATGTGTGGCCGCCTGGGCCACTCCAGCGGGGAGCGTGGCCACCTGGGCCACCCCACCAGGGAGCGTGGCCGCCTGGGCCACTCCAGCGGGGAGCGTGGCCACCTGGGCCACTCCAGCGGGAAGCGTGGCCGCATGGGCCACCCCACCGGGGAGCGTGGCCACCTGGGCCACTCCAGCGGGGAGCGTGGCCACCTGGGCCACTCCAGCGGGGAGCGTGGCCACCTGGGCCACTCCAGCGGGGAGCGTGGCCACCTGGGCCACTCCAGCGGGGAGCGTGGCCGTACAGGCCACCCTCAGGGAGCGTGGCCGCATGGGCCACCCTCAGGGAGCGTGGCCGCCTGGGCCACTCCAGCGGGGAGCGTGGCCGTACGGGCCACCCTCGGGGAGCGTGGCCACCTGGGCCACTCCAGCGGGGAGCGTGGCCGTACGGGCCACCCTCAGGGAGCGTGGCCGTACGGGCCACCCTCAGGGAGCGTGGCCACCTGGGCCACCCCACCAGGGAGCGTGGCCACATGGGCCACCCTCAGGGAGCGTGGCCGCATGGGCCACCCCACCGGGGAGCATGGCCGCCGGTGGTGCCACGCTGAGACCATCTGAGACCATCAGAGGGCCCCAGACGCACTCGTCATGTGATGAATCTACGCCCACTAGTCAGACGATGGCCCAGCACACGATTGGGGCGTGCCACTATCCATTCCGCACTGTGGTGGCAGCACTAAGTCGGAGATGACCGAGGCGTTCCGCACTGGCACCCGGCTTGACTATTGCAGAAGAAGACCGGGCTATCAAAATGACTCACCACGGCTGGCACGGAATAATTGAAGTGTGTGTTCAAAGAAGGGGTCGATGGGCGTTTCAGTAATGGATTGCATTCTGCAGATCTGCGGGGGCATGGATTTTTCCCAGCACAAATTTTCTGCAAGGGAAATCTGTGGGACAATGATTATGCAGGTGAAGTGCTTGGGAACTCTAGAAGCACGCCTCGCACCGCTTCCTATTACCTTGACCGTAATTATTGCTTAACCTGTCTTTCTGCTGTGAACACGGGAGCTTCTGATCGGGATCATCCGTTTCTGAAGAACGTTTTTCAATGTCAGCTATGTACTTTGTGGCACACATTTGCGACCGTTCCCTAATGTACTTTCAGCCATACTGGCTTTACCAACCATCTTGTTGTCATCGAAATAATTACTATGCAAACCAAGCATCGTTACTTCGCTCGTTAGGAAGGTTGCTACGCAGCAGTTAATACGTTACTTTCCAGCAGTTTCCATGCTATACGAGATCGAATTTTCCATGGTAGTGCCTGAAGCTTGCATGTCGCCTCCAGAAAATAAAACGTCCTGTTGGCACTTCACATTCCCCAATGAACTTGGAGGTATCAGCAGGGTACATGGTATCACGGTCCGAGCAGGGAATGTTGTCAAGATTCCCTGGTGTCTCGCAACACGCACGTTATTAATTACCTCGTGGACACCGATGGACAATGGGGAATAATCACTACATAGCTGTGCCAGCATTATTTTTTCTTTTCTTTTTTAAATTCCCCCACCCATTAATAGGTAGGCAGGAGTGCCCTTCCATACCCGTGCGACCTAATTACGTTAAATTCCGACACCAAATGTAATTATGGTGATAGAAACTCAGTGAATTGGTGCTCATACAGCTGAAGTAAATATTGCAAGGAGTAGTAATATCATCAAATGTCACGTCCAAGCGTGACAGTGTTGGATTTATGCTTTAGAATCTCAGATTTTGGAAAAGAAACTTCCGGGGTCTTCAAACTCGGAAAGGTTAACTGCATGATTTTCTGGTATCAAAACTCTTTTTGGTGCTGCCCAATGAGATTTGGCCATTTTCCGAATGAGTAAGAAGTTCTCAGTCTGCCAAGCATCTTCAATCAACTTTTTGGCAAAAAAAGGAATCAGTTATTTTTTTTTTAGAATGATCGTGCTCTGCATGCGAAAAGTTAAGGACAAGTTCGTTTTTTCGGCCCAGCTCCTATATGGGAAGTTTTTTTGTGTGGGTATTATTAAGCGAATGCCGTGCATATGTTTTTCAACAAATAGAGTAACATCCCTTGGTGTGTAATGCATCAGCTGTATGCTATGTGTCGCCAATCCCCGAAACATTTCGTGATGTTTGTCCCCACGACACTATCCTATGTCCATTCTGGTCTACGTTGTGCTGTTTGTCCCCGTGACACCGCTATGCATTCATGCAGATTCATTTGGTGTTGTTTGTCCCTATGACACTGTCATGTAGCCAACCCGGTCCATTTTATGCCGCTTATCCACACCACACTACCATGCGGCTGTTCGGGTCCATTTTATGCCGCTTATCCACACCACACTACCATGCGGCTGTTCGGGTCCATTTCGTGCTGTTTGTTGGCAGGGCACTTCCATGCGTCCACTCAGGTCGAATTGTGTTGCCCGGAGCGAAGATGTGTTCTATGATATACCCTTTCCCAAACACACATTTGAAAGAAAAACATAAATGCCAGCAAGTTTTGACAAGCGCAGGTCGTTGACATATCATGTGGGGAAATATGATTATTTTTGGGCTAGCTCAACTCACCCTACTACGACTCCGAGTATTCTGGGACCAAATAGTATCACTGCTGCCCAAGGGTACTTATCAGGAGCGTACACAGGATGCATTGGGGCATGCGCTCCCCCTCCCACCATGGAGAGGTAGTTCTCCTCTGATCGGGAAAAGGCGTACCTCCAGGAAGGCTCGATTGCCCCACCCATTCAACGATTGTTTATGTTAGCTGAAAGCTGGGGCCCACATTCCGGAGGGTCTCTCATTGGAATAGGCGCCACCTTGTGTGTAATAGGTCCCCTCGTGAAAAAGGGCGCCCTCCTGTGACGAAAAGGAGCCTTCAGTAAACGCCACTGCACCCCATCCCCCGCTGAACAGATTTTCAGCCAAAGGCAGTGGTGCCTTTCAAGGACATCTGCGCCCTTGAAAGGACGCGGACTGGTGGAGGCCATTTCAAGGACATCCCCGGACGTCCTTTCCAAGGACGTCCGCAGTGGTGCCTGTCAAGACGGGTGGCTGTCCGCATGGAAACTCCTGCATCCGCGAATGGTATTTAACAGTGAATTTACTGGCCATGATCTGCATAGCACCGGTGTTGTGTGTGAATGTGTTTTGTCCACATTGTCAGAGTTCTAATTCAGCTGGTCATCAATACATCAATACACCCTATCCTAAATTTTCAACCATCTAACCCAAATTTCAAACACTCATTGGTGATACGTCGTATTGGTGTGCAGAAGCACCCGGTCACATTTGTTGGAACATTCCCAGCATTTTCGAATACACGCAAAATGCAGACATTCTCTCATGCTTCGAGTCCAATCGAAAATACATTTCTTCATTTCCGGCACCCTTTTGACGACCAGGCACACTCCAGCCGGCATTCATATCGACTTGGAGACGGTGCATTCCTCGTGCCCGGCAAATAAGACAGCACAATACCCCCGTATGACTGGAATAAGCAGCAGGAATCTCCAGACGGCCGCCATTCAGACCGGATACGGCGCGCACCAACCGGGGGCCATTCATGGCCAGCACCGAACCGCCGCGGCCGCCGGACATGTCTGGTGACGTCACTACACCTCAGCATTCATGGCCAGCACCGAACCGCCGCGGCCGCCGGACATGTCTGGTGACGTCACTACACCTCAGCATTCATGGCCAGCACCGAACCGCCGCGGCCGCCAGACATGTCTGGTGACGTCACTACACCTCAGCATTCATGGCCAGCACCGAACCGCCGCGGCCGCCAGACATGTCTGGTGACGTCACTACACCTCAGGATTCATGGCCAGCACCGAACCGCCGCGGCCGCCAGACATGTCTGGTGACGTCACTACACCTCAGCATTCATGGCCAGCACCGAACCGCCGCGGCCGCCAGACATGTCTGGTGACGTCACTACACCTCAGCATTCATGGCCAGCACCGAACCGCCGCGGCCGCCAGAGATGTCTGGTGACGTCACTACACCTCAGCATTCATGGCCAACACAGACTTGCCGCGGCCGCCAGACATGTCTGGTGACGTCACTGTGCCTCAGCGATTTCTCTCCAGAGATATCACATAGCGCCAGGAGTCAAAACAATGGGGAGGCACTCTCAGGCAGTTGAGGCGCTAAACCAAAAATTGTAGATGCATTGAAATGTAATGTTCAAGTATTAAAAAAGTATCAGATTTTCTCATCAACTCATAGACGTCATTCTAAATTCGTTACCCTCCAGATATCATGGAACTACTCTTGCAATTCATTCGTGGACTCAGGTGCGCATGTGGCTTGCTCCATGCCATGTTCGACGGGGAGCGAAAATGCTTCCCTTTGCATACCAACGCCTATCGAAAAATGACGGGGTTCGTACTATGTTGTTCGCGTGAAGGCCATGCTCTCATCCTCGCCAAATACCTCGCGTTCTTAGTCTTCGGTGCTATGTCACGCTGCATGCCAAAATTGTCATCTGCGAATCCCGGCAGGTGAGGACGTAACACAATATTTATATGGCTGAATCAAATGTAATGGAAATGAGTTCGGAAAGAACCCAGACATGCACCGAAAACGGAAAACTGACACAAGAAAACAGTTTAAGCATTCCAGACATGAACGTGGGTGCACATGCAGTGCACACCAATTGTTCCAGGGCCCCTCAGTCGGCCTAGAAGCCCATCATCTTTGTCCAGCCTGGGGCCTTTAAGTTCTGCCCGTGGCCACTCACCGTAAACTTGGGGGCTCTCTTTTCATCAGATCGGAATCCGTTCCGTCATACCGGGGCCCCATTAGTCGGTCCAGTGACCACCTCACGTCGGCCCAGGACCCTCGCCGGTCACTGGGGGCCCTGGACAGCCCTGGTGTGTTTCGTCACGGTCTATGTTGAAACACAACCTGTTCAACTGTCCGTTTGGACCAGCTTTGGGCCAAGGATGGCGCTATGGTCGCATGCCCCCACTGGATCCGCCACTGCACACAAGGTTGGCGCTATGGCCACATCTTCCCTGGATCTGCCACTGCACATACAGATTGACATCGCACGCGAAGCCAGTGGAAGATAAGAAAGCTTAGATTGCGCTTGCAATTAGCTTGGCCAGTGGTGTCGCACGGATGACAAACCGCGGGACGATTTGTAGGTGCTCTGTGAGCAGTAGCCGACCGAAGATGAATTGTTTCCAATAGTTTAGGCCGATATTGATGACTTATTTTCAAAGCGATGTTTTGTTACGTACCTAAGTAAGTAGGTAACTTGCTCCTACTCCACAACACTGCAGCAATTCCTATAACTTTTTGTGTGAAGCATGCCCAGATGTAGGTCGATTTTATTCACACAGCGATCTCCATTGAGTGTACATTGCACGGTACTGCAAAAAGGCTGCATACCCTGCGCTTGCCGTGGAGCGAAAGCACAATGCCTGACGATATCTGCCAGAGGATTGCATCTTCAGGCCAATGATAGAGCTGTTTTAAATTTAAGATGTAGATGTAAATTTAACTTTTCAATATAATTATGAGGCGTCCATGCATGTTTTATTCTAGGTCTTCAGCTTTGACATTTTCCAGTTGGTCGAAGCATCGTTTTGTCCGAAACTAACACACAAAAACACTCTCCAGTTCTTCCATCCTTCCAGCTCATTGAGATACTGCATAAAGTGCCTCAATAGGCCTAAAGCACCTCAATCACCAGGGCCGTCCCTTGGACGGTCCTTGTGATTGAGTGTATTGAGTGCATTGAGGTGATGGTGACCGTCCCTTGGACGGTCCTGGCCTCAGCCTTGGACTTGAAGTACTAGAACGGACAATTTCCGTTATTTTGTTACAGAACCGCCGTCGCATATAGAACATGCGCAATAATACCAGTACTATAATTGTCCAGTGATGTATGTGTATGTACTACATTGTGTATGTACCGCATTTCATATAGTAACAGACAGAACTGTTCATTCTGAGCTGCCAAAATCCCAAGTCCATAGCGATCAATTGTTGCTTGTGGACAGGAGTCCAGTAGTGGCATCCTGACAGGACTGACAACGTTGTTGGGCGGACTGGGGCATGCCAGGCGTGAACAGCATAGACCTGTGTTTTGCCTTTCGTGGTTGCAAGGAAAGTGGTCGCGTAACGACCGCATCAGCGAATTATTGTGGTTGCGACACTGGCCCATGATGCACCTGGTAGACTGTTCCGTAACACATAACTGTGAAGCGGCGCAGCCTACCGATAATTGCTGTGAAGCGGCACAGCCTAAATTCCTAGGGGACAGGCCTAGGAAATGTGTACTGGAGTATACTTCCGTTACCGATCCTACAAGGAGCTACCACTCGTTCAGATCGGGAAACTTGACGGGTGTGGTGATCTATGAAAACTCTCGTAGCGCATCACGCAAGACCATATCCAGTGGTTCAAAAAGAAACTTCCCGAATTGGAAGATACACACGAGGAGAAAGTTCCAGACTGCATCGCATTATTTCATCAAGTTAAAGTGGATCAAACAGGTCCTAATTTCCACCATTTGATCGTGCAGAGCAAAATTCAGACTGTTTCACCCCTCCGGGTTTTTTGCGGAATGGTAGGCAGCAAAACTGTCGGCGGCGAGGCGTCTCTCTAACGTGGGTCGCCTGATCCCCCAGGTGCCTCTGCCCGGACGCCTCCTCCTGATTGGCGCTGCTCCTTACGGTGAACGCACCCAGCAATGTCTACGGATTGCTTGCACATTATTCGAGTCAAGGTCTTACTCTGTTTATCAATGATACCAATATAATATCTAGCACATGATTCAAAAATCAATATTTGAAGAAAATCGAGAGGGAATTTTTGTTTTATCAGAAAACCGCATTATATGCAACAGGTTGGTGACAAATGGAAAACCTTTGAGACATATGCGGTATATTTATGTGAAGGCATTGTATTTTGTCACCCCGGAACAGTTTTCGGATCCAGGAAATCCTTTCCCACTTTATATGTATAGTAGCTTACAAAGACATCTTAGTCGTATGACGCCATATTTCACATCATTATGCAGAGCACGCCGATTGTCGGAGGTATCCACAAGCCTCAGATTCGATTTCCGAGCCTAAGGTAACCCCATGGACAAAATATGTTAAAAACCTGATGGGCGGGGTGTTGAACTGTACCTCCACCGGTTGAGTTGGAATATAATTACCCGGCCAACACAGACGGTGGGCGATGGCAGACATCGAGAGCAGACACAGACGGTGGGCGATGGCAGACATCGGAAGCGGACGCAGATGGTGAGCGATGGCAGACATCGGCAGCGGACACAGACGGTGAGCGATGGCAGACATCGGCAGCGGACACAGACGGTGAGCGATGACACTCCGGATATCGCTCTTCATCACGCGTGCTAATCTATGAAGGTATGAACGTCCCGAGGTCGTCACGAAGGCACACGGACTGCGACAACCGCTTCTTACATGCTTGATGCTTCCAGCCTTGATCTGTTAACACCGGTGGCGGCTTCCCATACATAACTCACATTATGCCGGGATCGCATCGACCTTGGGACTACCGCCCATCGGGGTCGCCACATGACTATGCCAAGGCCACCCGACCTCTGAATTCATTTTATGGGCTTGTATTTTGGTGAGTGGTATGCAGAGAAGAGAGCTGTTCTCGCGCTCCACGATAAATCCAAGTATTCTGCATGAGAACCTCTGCAAAGACATCCTAAGTCGCTCGGGTGCAAGCGGTGGATTTGAACTGAGGCACGATAAATTATGTTGCAAGGAAGGGAGAGAAACATTATTTCCAAGACCTTGATATGGTACTGGGAGACCAATAATGTATATTGGAAGCTACCGTTGCGATTCTAAACATTGTTTTCGGGGAACACTCTGAGTTAGCCCTAGCGCACAATCCATGGCATCAGGCGACAGGGGCGTAGGAGCAGCCCCAACCTCCTGTGAGCTGCGCCACAGGAGGTTCCTTTACCAGAGTGCCTTTGCAAAAGTCCGATCACTCAACGCCACAGACAGGATCATAGAAATCGCGGTGAGGTGGCAGTTGCCCTTAATTTTAAGACTGAAGGGTCGCCTCTCAGCCTTGACCAAAGGAAAGAATATCAAGAGATGTGTTGCCAACACCGCATGCGTCCTCATTGACACCACACCTCATTGACACAGGACGTCCTCTGATCAACACAGAGGTGTGATCAGATCAGCGTACAAAGCAGCCTCCCACAGTCATGCTGCTATGCAGTTCAAACGGCGAATAAATATGAAGCTTTGTCTATATGTCTATGCCCAGTGAGTGATGCTGAGGTCTTCAAATAAGTAAGTACAGAAACCGCGGTTGTATCATGATTTTTACTTGTTTAAACCTCAGAGTTCCTTGTGTTACCCGAAATGGACATTTCGGGTAACACAAGGAACGACAACACCACTTTGAAAATTATCGACACAGGCTAATGGATGCAGCCTCCACATAAGATCACTTAGACGAGTCCCTAGAAGAAGGCCTATTCTAATCGGAGCTTCTTGCGTTGATCCCACGCCTAGCAATTGGTGGGAAAGTTTCAGTCGGAGATGCAGCTTTAGCCATGCGCTAGAATGTTGTGAATGCACCGACTCGGTTCAGGTAGCATGAACGCTGTAATATTCCAAGACACGTCCCGCAACGAGCGACCCACAAGATTAGCTCTCTGAGCTTTGGTGGTTCAAGGGACTTAACCTCGCTGATGCAAAGTCCAATTCAAATGACACTGGTTAGCTCAAGAGACTTCACACTTGGCTCGCATTTACTCATGTCAAACCGGGTAAGGACGGACCATAATGTATGATACCACAACAGCAAAAAAAGTTTGTGTTGGTTACACTTCAGTATAAGTCGTTGTGAGAACTGTGACTTTGAAGGCTTAGTATCATGAGTTATATGGCTGCATCTGGTTGATACCATGCGCATTCCGGATGTGCGTAGCTAAGCAAAATTGTAACAATGACTGTTTCTGCCGTTAACATAGGAAAAATTCGACGCTCAGATTGTGGTCTCCTTCCACCCTCTCCTGGCCCTGCCCATTATGCGCACAATCCCTGACTTGCGATCGTATTGTTTTCAACAACCTTTAAGTTGGTCTGACCTGTAAATGCATGTTCGAGATTTGTTGATTGTATACGGCTTATGAAAAAGATGAAAGATGCATATCCATGAGCGGGAATGCACAAATGCAAACAAATGCCCAAGAACACGAGAATATCTACAAAGAGACACAGACTACGTCCGTCTCCCGGTTCTCAAAATTCAAGGTTCTCAATAACACAATTTGCTTCCAGGGCTAAATTCTTGAAAGGAAATACACAACAAATAACCAAATGAAGCCCCTGCTAAGTCTACATTAACCTCCAGGGATTCGGTCCGTGAAAGTTGCATCGTGTAATCCCTTGTTCCCCCTCTCACTCCGCTCGGCTCGAAGTTGTTCTTTTGATGGACTGGGGTGAAGGAGGCCCCTCACGCTGGACACGTCATTGCTCGGAGGCCCCTAGACCTTCGCCCTAAGGGCGTATACTTCTGAAAGTCTTCGGGGCGTACGATACATGAAAGCAATTGGTGAGCCCAAATGTATTTGGGGGCATGCAACATAGGGTTTAATGTTTCATTCAAGTTGAAATTATTGTTGGGGTGGAGGTGAGGACAAAGACAAAATTAAGTGGGCGCATGTCCATTCAAGAGCTTATATAACAAAATCCGTGCTTCGCCCCTCTTGGAAACGAGTCCGTGCTATACCACCTTCAGAAGCACGTCATTCTTCTTATGCTATTTTATATCCCTGAGAGCCACGCACTGTGAATTTTCCCCAGGAACCTCTGAGTTATGCAAACACTCGAACCAATGGAAGGATCCAATTACTATATTAATGCAAATCTAGCACTATGCAATTTTTTGAAATACCAAGAGCATTGAAATTACTTCAATGTCATTGTTGATTTCTGATCAGTTTAATCTGCAGGCCATAATTCGCGGTTCGACGGGTCGTGCGAATATTGGACGGTACTTGGCCGACATTTGGCCGTGCCCCCACCGGGCTGACGGACGGTACTGCGACGTACCATGACCTCCGCGCCACCTGTGACGCCCTGTGGGTGTCGCTGGTTATAAAGTGCCCTCTGTGACACCTGTAACGCCCTGTGGGTGTCGCTGGTTATAAAGTGCCCTCTGTGACACCTGTAACGCCCTGTGGGTGTCGCTGGTTATAAAGTGCCCTCTGTGACACCTGTAACGCCCTGTGGGTGTCGCTGGTTATAAAGTGCCCTCTGTGGCACCTGTGACGCCCTGTGGGTGTCACTGGCTGTACCGTATCCTCCGTGCCACCTGTGACGCCCTGTGGGTGTCGCTGGCTGTACTGTGCCCTCCGTGACACCTGTGACGCCCTGTGGGTGTCGCTGGTTATAAAGTGCCCACTGTGGCACCTGTGACGCCCTGTGGGTGTCGCTGGCTGTACCGTGTCCTCCGTGCCACCTGTGACGCCCTGTGGGTGTCGCTGGCTGTACCGTGTCCTCCGTGCCACCTGTGACGCCCTGTGGGTGTCGCTGGCTGTACTGTGCCCTCCGTGACACCTGTGACGCCCTGTGGGTGTCGCTGGTTATAAAGTGCCCACTGTGGCACCTGTAACGCCCTGTGGGTGTCGCTGGTTATAAAGTGCCCTCTGTGGCACCTGTGACGCCCTGTGGGTGTCGCTGGTTATAAAGTGCCCACTGTGGCACCTGTGACGCCCTGTGGGTGTCGCTGGCTGTACCGTGTCCTCCGTGCCACCTGTGACGGTCTGTGGGTGTCGCTGGCTGTACTGTGCCCTCCGTGACACCTGTGACGCCCTGTGGGTGTCGGTGGCTGTACCGTGCCCTCCGTGCCACCTGTGGCACCCTGTGGGTGTCGGTGGTTGTCGACACGTGTGTCCCTACTATCGGTCCCCTACCACCCGTCCACTACTACCCATCCCCTACCACCTGTCCCCTACCACCCGTTCCACCTATACCCGCCGAACAAAATTCGGTTTGGTTTGGTTATGCTGTTTTTAGATGCAAGCAATCTCCTGGATTCACCCCTGTTATATGCCCATGTTATGTCACCCCTGTCAATACATACCCCTGAGTATATATTGTATCTAGTTATTTTGGCTTAATACAAGTGTTTACTGTAAAAGCATGAAGCCGGTTGTCATGGCTGCCATACATGCTGTTACTGGCTTCCTTCTCTCACTGCCACAAAAATGCGCAAATCCTATCGACGCGCGGATTCCAAATGGTCACGATGTGGAACAACTTCGGCCATTGTCCACCATTGCCTCGGTTACCTGTGTGTGTGCGCCCTTTATGGCGTGCATGGCCAATGGCGGCCATTCCAGTGGTCGGTACTCAGGAGCCTGCTTATTTTGCCGGCCGTCGCCAGCTTTGCCCACGCCTCTGCCTCGCTCCGGTGATGTTGATTGCCGCACCACGTGTGCGCGAACCGATGTGACTTTTCCGTTCATTCCGTTCTTCTGAGAGAGAGAGAGAGAGAGAGAGAGAGAGAGAGAGAGAGAGAGAGAGAGAGAGAGAGAGAGAGAGAGAGAGAGAGAGAGAGAGAGATAGAGATAGAGAGAGAGAGAGAGAGATAGAGATAGAGAGAGAGAGAGAGAACGAGAGAGAGAGAGAGAGAGAGAGAGAGAGAGAGAGAGAGAGAGAGAGAGAGAGAGAGAGAGAGAGAGAGAGAGAGAGAGAGAGAGAGAGAGAGAGAGAGAGAGAGAGAGAGAGAGAGAGAGAGAGAGAGAGAGAGAGAGAGAGAGAGAGAGAGAGAGAGAGAGAGAGAGAGAGAGAGAGAGAGAGAGAGAGAGAGAGAGAGAGAGAGAGAGAGAGAGAGAGAGAGAGAGAGAGAGAGAGAGAGAGAGAGAGTATCGCTACCGGCAAACAGCAAGTCACCGCAATGCTTCACCTAGCAAGATTTGACGGGTGTGTGGGGGGGGGGGCTACCAATGGGTCCACATCCCAGTCGTTCAGGTCCTGCCACCAACAGTAACGCTGACACAATGAGAAGCACCTAACTGGTGAGGCCCAGATCACGAATTGGAAGAGGAGTGTAGGAGCACGGCCTTCGCAGTTCATATGCTGGAGGAGATGCTGGCCACGAGTGGGAAGAGGGGTGCAGGAGGAGCACGGCCTTCGCAGTTAACATGCTGGAGGAGATGCTGACCACGAGTGGGAAGAGGGGTGCAGGTGAAGCACGGCATTCGCGGTTAACATGCTGGAGGAGATGCTGACCACGAGTGAGAAGAGGGGTGCAGGTGAAGCACGGCATTCGCGGTTAACATGCTGGAGGAGATGCTGACCACGAGTGGGAAGAGGGGTGCAGGTGAAGCACGGCATTCGCGGTTAACATGCTGGAGGAGATGCTGACCACGAGTGGGAAGAGGGGTGCAGGTGAAGCACGGCATTCGCAGTTAACATGCTGGAGGAGATGCTGACCACGAGTGGGAAGAGGGGTGCAGGTGAAGAACGGCATTCGCAGTTAACATGCTGGAGGAGATGCTGACCACGAGTGGGAAGAGGGGTGCAGGTGAAGCACGGCATTCGCGGTTGACATGTTGGATGAGGTGCTGACCACGGGTGGGAAGAGAGGCGTGTGAGGGGAACGGCCTTCTCTGTTAGCATGCTGGATGAGGCTCCGGTCACGAGTGGGGAGAGGAATGTGGGAGGGACACGGCCCTCTCAATTAGCATGTTGGACGAGGCCCGACATCGCTGCCGCCACATTATCATGCTTCAGCATGAATAGTTGATAACCAAGCTTTTTACGGTGTGCGAGCGTGCGTGAGTTAGAAAAAATGCCCTCCATCGGTGTTTCCAATTCATACACCCACTAGCTTCGCAGGAAGCTTAGGCTGGTAGCAGAGAAAATCGCACGAGATTTATGCTCCGTTCACTTCCTACGAGCAACGATGGCGACAGCGGAAACGGCGCTCTGAGGCAGAGCGCGGCAACCGAGGAGGATGAGGCGGCGGGCAGAGGCTGGGGTGGCAGTCAAGGAGGCTGGGGGGGCAGTCGGAGAGGCTGAGGTAGAAGTCGGGGAGGCTGAGGTGGCAGTCGGGGAAGCTGAGATGGTAGTCGGAGAAGCTGAGGTAGAAGTCGGGGAGGCTGAGGGTGGCAGTCGGGGAGGCTGAGCGCTGCCAGTCAGGGAGGCTCAGGTGGCAGTCGGGGAGGCTGAGCGCGGCAGTCGGGGAGGCTGAGCGCTGCCAGTCGGGGAGGCTCAGGTGGCAGTCGGGGAGGCTGAGCGCGGCAGTCGGGGAGGCTGAGCGCTGCCAGTCAGGGAGGCTCAGGTGGCAGCCGGGGAGGCTGAGCGCGGCAGTCGGGGAGGCTGAGGTGGTAGTCGGAGAAGCTGAGGTAGAAGTCGGGGAGGCTGAGCGTGGCAGTCGGGGAGGCTGAGGTGGCAGTCGGGGAGGCTGAGCGCTGCAGTCGGGGAGGCTGAGCGCGGCAGTCGTAGAGGCTGAGGTGGCAGTCGGTGATGGTGGAAGTAAGGCGTGATCAGATATAAGCTGCTGCCGAGGATAATGCCACAGTAGAGTATCTTACCATCACTTTGGCGGTGTTATCCGACGTCCACCGAAATAACTCAGCAAGATTAAAAACTGGTCTCCTGCTGATGTAACTTGCCGTATGAAACATCACTCGCGTGTCTTCCCTTGCCGTTGCCACTCACCTTGTCGTTACCACACCGATTCGGACTTTTGGAACCTGGCCACTGAAGAGCCATCTGTAGCGTTTCACATTCAGGAAATAAAAGCATTCCAGCAGTCTTAACCTGATCCCAGAACATCCATCTGTCTGGTGATACAGTGATTAATGATGACGGCTTTATGCCGATTAAATGCGAAATATTGGTGAGTTTGTCCACTTGGCATTATGTTGCTTGTGTGCTGAAAACATACAGGCACAAATCAGAGTGACTTATGAAATTGTGCTCTGAGGAAGTGCTGTAGATGCCCAAGTAAGTAGGCATCCCGACGGAAATAGAGGAACATCACGAGGTTGAGGCACTCCTTCGGCGTGGACCTGTCGAAAATTCACCCGGCTGTGGTACCGTATGGATATAAACGTACTATATATATATATATATATATATATATATATATATATATATATATATATATATATATGTATGTATATATATATATATATATATATATATATATATATATATACATATATATTTTTATATATATATATATATATATATATATATATATGCATATATATGTATGTATATATATCCGACCATCTCTCCGACCATCTCTTATATAATATAAGAGAAGGTCGGATGAGCTCCGGAATGGGAAAAACAAACGTCCGATACGTCCCTCGGTCATCACGTGATCTAGCGCGCGGCAACGCCCTGAATGAGTGGAAATACTCTACAGCTTCCATTGAAAGGTGGTATTTCAAATCCTGCGAAATTTCTTCGTTGAATCAAGTAGGTGCGATAAAAAACGGACTTGATTAGAGTTGGCTACCATTTACATTGGCACTACATGTCTGCATGTGGACAAGACAAATGGTTAAGCTGGATTTATTTGGGCTATCAAATGTGCAAAATTACTGCGATATTTCACATCATAAAATTGTATCATTTTGCATGGTATTAACTAGATGAATGACCCATTGACATAGGAGCGACCTAAGCAGTTGTTGCAGAATAAGTACCAGCAACTGTTGTCTTGCCTGAACATAGTTCGATTCAATCATTGCATTAATGTGTGGTGCTCCTCAGACTGTGCTGTGATATATTACCATCAGGCGACAGACACAGAAGCGAGACAAAAAATCACTAAATTTAAACGGAATAGTAGCTTTACTTGGAATATGAAGTTCACCACGAAGTGAAGCCATCCATGCTACATGGGTTCTGAACCGGTCATTCAAATATGTCGCAGATCTAATAAGTCACAATCGCATCTTAGCGATCTTCGTAACGGCTTAAACGATTTTTACAAAGCTCCTTAATGCTGCGTGATACCAATTCGATCAAGCAAACAATTCAGCATATGGCTTTGCACCGTGCTATGATAGCCGCTTATCGGCCTTGACCCACGCCGACGTGCGACCTGCTGAGCAGTAGCGCGGCGGTCGTGTGCGGCTGTGATGCGTGTGCCGGGCGTTCTTGTGGCTCCGTCGGGGCCAGCTCGAGTCCGGCCCCCTCCGTCTCGTGTGCATTGTTCAGCCACGCCGTGACCACACTTCCACCACGGCGATAATGGGCTGTACACACCCAACCACCTCTACAGCCGGCCGCTGAGGGCACCGAGCATCGGTGTCATCGTGGCGAGCATATTGTTCTGGGAGGTTTCACTGAGCTATTTCTTGATTCGATGGTGAGGCGCATTGAAGGTGGATGAATGTGTTATATGGGTAAAACCAGCTGTATGTAAAAATAGAATCATAGTTCTGCAGGTAACACTCACTGAATTGTCTTTGGCGAGGTGGGGTCATTTAATCATGCTGGCAGGGAAAATTTTCTTGCCATCGTATGTTGGGTGAGTAGTCATCTGAGCGCTTCGTTTTCACCTAAGCACAAGCGTTGTTCGATACATGCCAGCGTCCAACATGAATTACATGTCATCGACTGCAAAGAGCAATGCTCTGCGAACAAACAGTGCGGTCTGCATCCTTTTAAAATCATGATTTTCCGCCATCACGTAAAGAACTCCATGACAGCTGCCAAGTTTACAACATCACCATTTTTTCTTTCGGCCCATATCTAAATACACCGTCAATTAGCACGATGCAACACTAGGCTCTTGCCCAGACAGGCTGAGCAGGGAACACTCATTTCCTGTCTAACTTTAAGGAATCAAGTGGATCGCTTAGCACACTAGTCCATTCATTACTACATCGGAACGCTTTAAAGCGAGAGCTGCCGTCACTTGTTCAGTGGCACACCTTCTTCTCCGACATACATCCAGCCGTTCTCTGGCCTATACAGCACACGACACGCCCTTTCACGGCTGCTGACCCGCGTCAAAGTTTATGTAACAAGCCTCCCATGGTACGGACCCCTATCTGGGAAGCTCAGTCCGGAGAAGAGAAAGACTTCCGACTACATGGAAGACAATAATTACAGGGTGGTGATGCTCGGCTTCAATAACCTAAGGTGACGAAGGACTCATGAATTGGACTGCACATGAGTGGTCTACACTTAGCTGATGATGACGCCTGATGATGTTGTGTGGGAGGAAGGCTGGGGAAAGCCATTTCATGGAGTTACTTGCCAAATCCGGAACGAATTTAGTGTCAAACCGATGTGAAAGGAGGTAGTGCACTTTTGCTTAATACACCAAACGTCATCAGTGAATAAAAACACCCAACCCGTTAGGCAATGCAAATGCAACGTCATGCAGTTCATATAAAATAGCCTCATTTTTCGCTGCTCCTCCGACAATCTCGGTTGCTTGAGCACCCCTGGAACAGGTCAGCATGCGATACAGCTGTTCCTGGTCATCCACCGTCAACGGTGCGTGTCCTCAGTATCCGCAGTCAATACGTTGTCTGCGCTCGCTCGCTCCATTGCCATCTCGGCGCCATGTGTGTGACTCCGCGGGTTACTCAGCTGGCGCCGTGCAGCGGCGCTACCCTGGTGTAGCGGCGCTACCCTGGTGCAGCGGCGGTACCCTGGTGCAGCGGCGCTACCCTGGTGCAGCGGCGGTACCCTGGTGCAGCGGCGGTACCCTGGAGCAGCGGCGCTACCCTGGAGCAGCGGCGCTACCCTGGAGCAGCGGCGCTACCCTGGTGTAGCGGCGCTACCCTGGTGCAGCGGCGGTACCCTGGTGCAGCGGCGCTACCCTCGAGCAGCGGCGGTACCCTGGTGCAGCGGCGGTACCCTGGTGCAGCGGCGGTACCCTGAAGCAGCGGCGGTACCCTGGAGCACCGGCGGTACCCTGGTGCAGCGGCGGTACCCTGGTGCGGCGGGGTTACCCTGGTGCAGCGGCGGTACCCTGGTGCAGCGGCGGTACCCTGGAGCAGCGGCGGTACCCTGGTGCGGCGGGGTTACCCTGGTGCAGCGGCGGTACCCTGGAGCAGCGGCGGTACCCTGGTGCGGCGGGGTTACCCTGGTGCAGCGGCGGTACCCTGGTGCAGCGGCGCTACCCTGGTGCAGCGGCGATACCCTGGTGCACCGGCGGTACCCTGGTGCAGCGGCGGTACCCTGGTGCGGTGGGGTTACCCTGGTGCAGCGGCGGTACCCTGGTGCAGCGGCAGTACCCTGGAGCAGCGGCGGTACCCTGGTGCGGCGGGGTTACCCTGGTGCAGCGGCGGTACCCTGGAGCAGCGGCGGTACCCTGGTGCAGCGGCGCTACCCTTGTGTAGCGGCGCTACCCTGGTGTAGCGGCGGTACCCTGGTGCGGCGGCGGTACCCTGGTGCAGCGGCGGTACCCTGGTGCAGCGGCGGTACCCTGGAGCAGCGGCGGTACCCTGGAGCAGCGGCGGTACCCTGGAGCAGCGGCGGTACCCTGGTGCGGCGGCGCTAGCCTGGTGCGGCGGCGGTACTCTGGAGCAGCGGCGGTACACTGGAGCACCAGTGCCGTCTCGACACCAGCACGGAGCCACGGGCGGCACGAGCCGCCACTGGCGGACGGCGCCCGGCCCACTGCGGGGCCTGCACTGGGCGCGCCGCTGCCAGCCTGACGACTGGGTCCCGTCCGCCCGAACCCTCATCATCAGAGAAGGTCGCCAACTTCTGTCGGCTGAATGCGACCGAGCGAATATGGCCTCACCGCACGGATCAAACTTCTAGTAATCAGCTGGCTGGCGGAGGAGCCACCGAAGCCGGCATCGGCAGCTCGCTCGATCTGTCACTGCCCATCACTGGAGCCTGGCAACGGTAGCCGGTGTCACTGCTCGGCCACGGTAACCATCGGCGCCTGTCACTGGAGCGGTCACTGTCGGTCACTCGAAACTTCCGCACCAGGAATGGGAGGTGTGTCACTGGCACGTCGCGAAGCATGCCGGTCCATTTTGATACGAAGGCGTTGCAAGCTAATCACCAGCCGATGCTGACCATGCCGGTGTAGCAACAATCTGTTCACTTCCCGGCAATGTGAGTGTGTTTGAGAAAGCTTAAAACAGAGGGAATGGCTGGCGTTTTATGCTGTTGTAGATATGACGTCAGCTGAACGAGAATAAACACTGGTGGTGGCAGTGATATCCATCAGTGAAAGACTTAAATGGTTCCACGACATTGGTTAATCGCTAAGCACTCAATCGCAGTGCTTACCCCTGTTTTTGTCAATAGACGGGTACCAGAAGGCTGGCAGAGCCGCCAGTTTTTGTCGCAAGTGAACGGCCATCCCATCAGTTGGCGCCAAATCCGAGCGAGTCGAAACAACATAGCTAGGCAGTAATCTCGTGGGTGGCTTTACGTCAAGGCCCATTGCAGATTGAACGTTGTCAATCGATACCCAACGTTGAAATCCAATACATACAGTAGCCGCCAAACGTGAGCCTTCTAATCGTAACTTATTGCTATCTTCTCGACATTGACATTGACACCTCGCTCGTGTCCCGTTATCATGCGGTGATGCTGACTTTGTGTGTGTGGGGGGGGCGGGCTAGGAAGAAGAGTCTTGGCTTGCTATGTGATACACGAGCTGCACAGACCAAGTAGCGTTTCCACTGTATCCCGCGGAATGGCAGTCTGAGGAGCAGGTCAGAGTCTGAGAAGCAGGTCAGCATCCCGGGAGCAAGTCAGAATCCGGGTAACAGGTCAGCATCTTGGGAACAGGTCAGAATCCGGGTAACAGGCCAGCATCTCGGGAGCAGGTAAAATTTCGGGAACAAGTCTGGCATTTCGGAAGTCAGAGTCCAGGTAGGAGGCCAGTATCCCCGGAATAGGTCGGAATTCGGGCAACAGGTCAGTTCTCCAGGAGCAGATCAGAGTTTAGGCAACCGGTCAGCATCCCGGGAGTACATAAGAATCCAAGGAAAGTTAGGGCCAAGGGAATACCGGTTGCACTGTGAGCTGGCGACAACGGCCGGGGCCCATCCTCTCAAGTCCACACCGACGCCAGCTGGCCGTCGTTAGTTGGCATCCATGTGAGCACATTCAACTTACCCCCATCAGAGAAAACATGCCTTGATGTCTGACATCAATGATGGCATGCCTTTGTTACCAGCATCACTTATAGCATGTTTTTGATACTCATATCAGTGATAGCATGCCCTTATTTCCCGCAGCAGTTATAGTATGCCTGCATTACTCACATCAGTAATAACATGCCTCTTTTAACCACACCAGTGATATCCCATATAAGTGATAGCATGCCCTTGCCACCCACATGAGGCATTTTTACCTGCATTGGTATTAGCACGCTCTCACTCTCCATCATTCGCCTAAGCTAACCCTAATCCAGACCGGCGCGCCGCCGCTGACCCACGCGGACCCTGAGATGTGACCCGTGACCCTAACCCGCGCAGACGCTACCAAAACACACACCAACGTCGCTTTCACCCACGCCGACCGTGACCCTTCCGACTCGCCTGTCGCCCCCACAGCCGCGGCCATAATCTGCATAGACATAACGTCGGCCGACGCCGACCCGGCTGCGGCTCGACTCGGCGGGCGGCGGATTGGTGTCTCGACTACCGCCAAGACAGCCGGTGTTTTGATGCTTGTTGACGGCCCGTAGGTGGGTGTGTGCATCTGAGGTATCCGCCATCCGCGTCAGTGTGTTGGTTTCGGCCCGGCGCGGTGTTCCACCACAGCGCGGCCCTACAGGCGTTGTTGCGACATCGCTGCCGTGACAGCAGGACGCCGAACAATCGCGGAGCGACCGAGCGAATATGGCCTCACCGCACGGATCAAACTTCTAGTAATCAGCTGGCTGGCGGAGGAGCCACCGAAGCCGGCATCGGCAGCTCGCTCGATCTGTCACTGCCCATCACTGGAGCCTGGCAACGGTAGCCGGTGTCACTGCTCGGCCACGGTAACCATCGGCGCCTGTCACTGGAGCGGTCACTGTCGGTCACTCGAAACTTCCGCACCAGGAATGGGAGGTGTGTCACTGGCACGTCGCGAAGCATGCCGGTCCATTTTGATACGAAGGCGTTGCAAGCTAATCACCAGCCGATGCTGACCATGCCGGTGTAGCAACAATCTGTTCACTTCCCGGCAATGTGAGTGTGTTTGAGAAAGCTTAAAACAGAGGGAATGGCTGGCGTTTTATGCTGTTGTAGATATGACGTCAGCTGAACGAGAATAAACACTGGTGGTGGCAGTGATATCCATCAGTGAAAGACTTAAATGGTTCCACGACATTGGTTAATCGCTAAGCACTCAATCGCAGTGCTTACCCCTGTTTTTGTCAATAGACGGGTACCAGAAGGCTGGCAGAGCCGCCAGTTTTTGTCGCAAGTGAACGGCCATCCCATCAGTTGGCGCCAAATCCGAGCGAGTCGAAACAACATAGCTAGGCAGTAATCTCGTGGGTGGCTTTACGTCAAGGCCCATTGCAGATTGAACGTTGTCAATCGATACCCAACGTTGAAATCCAATACATACAGTAGCCGCCAAACGTGAGCCTTCTAATCGTAACTTATTGCTATCTTCTCGACATTGACATTGACACCTCGCTCGTGTCCCGTTATCATGCGGTGATGCTGACTTTGTGTGTGTGGGGGGGGGCGGGCTAGGAAGAAGAGTCTTGGCTTGCTATGTGATACACGAGCTGCACAGACCAAGTAGCGTTTCCACTGTATCCCGCGGAATGGCAGTCTGAGGAGCAGGTCAGAGTCTGAGAAGCAGGTCAGCATCCCGGGAGCAAGTCAGAATCCGGGTAACAGGTCAGCATCTTGGGAACAGGTCAGAATCCGGGTAACAGGCCAGCATCTCGGGAGCAGGTAAAATTTCGGGAACAAGTCTGGCATTTCGGAAGTCAGAGTCCAGGTAGGAGGCCAGTATCCCCGGAATAGGTCGGAATTCGGGCAACAGGTCAGTTCTCCAGGAGCAGATCAGAGTTTAGGCAACCGGTCAGCATCCCGGGAGTACATAAGAATCCAAGGAAAGTTAGGGCCAAGGGAATACCGGTTGCACTGTGAGCTGGCGACAACGGCCGGGGCCCATCCTCTCAAGTCCACACCGACGCCAGCTGGCCGTCGTTAGTTGGCATCCATGTGAGCACATTCAACTTACCCCCATCAGAGAAAACATGCCTTGATGTCTGACATCAATGATGGCATGCCTTTGTTACCAGCATCACTTATAGCATGTTTTTGATACTCATATCAGTGATAGCATGCCCTTATTTCCCGCAGCAGTTATAGTATGCCTGCATTACTCACATCAGTAATAACATGCCTCTTTTAACCACACCAGTGATATCCCATATAAGTGATAGCATGCCCTTGCCACCCACATGAGGCATTTTTACCTGCATTGGTATTAGCACGCTCTCACTCTCCATCATTCGCCTAAGCTAACCCTAATCCAGACCGGCGCGCCGCCGCTGACCCACGCGGACCCTGAGATGTGACCCGTGACCCTAA
Source organism: Imbricaverruca yamaguchii (assembly GCA_034440575.1). Taxonomy (NCBI): domain Eukaryota; kingdom Metazoa; phylum Arthropoda; class Thecostraca; family Neoverrucidae; genus Imbricaverruca; species Imbricaverruca yamaguchii. Next base: position 134,347 of record JAOTOL010001160.1, on the reverse strand, counting down.
CCCGCGCAGACGCTACCAAAACACACACCAACGTCGCTTTCACCCACGCCGACCGTGACCCTTCCGACTCGCCTGTCGCCCCCACAGCCGCGGCCATAATCTGCATAGACATAACGTCGGCCGACGCCGACCCGGCTGCGGCTCGACTCGGCGGGCGGCGGATTGGTGTCTCGACTACCGCCAAGACAGCCGGTGTTTTGATGCTTGTTGACGGCCCGTAGGTGGGTGTGTGCATCTGAGGTATCCGCCATCCGCGTCAGTGTGTTGGTTTCGGCCCGGCGCGGTGTTCCACCACAGCGCGGCCCTACAGGCGTTGTTGCGACATCGCTGCCGTGACAGCAGGACGCCGAACAATCGCGGAGCCGTGCGAGGCAGCCAACGCCTTCGCACGGCAGGGAGAGAGACTCACCGCCACGAGCGCGCCGCAGCGCCGTCCACCTCTCGACCCAGGCTGACTGGGTCAGAAGACCCCAGGCCGAAGCCCAGGCCGAAGCTCAGGCCGCCCGACCGAGGTCACTTGCCACTTGGCCCGCATGGGACCTACGGATCTGCACACTCCTCTGAAACTTTAGACTCAAACTTAGAAGGGAAGTGATGTAAATTTCATTTTAGAACGAAAGTGGTGCGACGATTCACCTGACATCATTGGTACCATGCGACAGGGAATCTCGACCTCAAGGACTTCGTCAACCCCGCAGGAGGAGCAGGGGGGACTCAACAGCACCGACAAAACTGAACGGATGGATAGACCAGGAACAGCTGACTACCTTACGTTCATGACAAGGCAGGGGCTGTTGTTACAGAGTTGGATGAAGAATATAAGTAGGGATGTTGACAATGAACAGACAATAGGATGGGATGAGAACGGACGAGGTGCTGAAGCCCGCTTTCTCACTACACAAGTTCTAGCCGAAACCGAAGCTGGGGTCATTACGATATACTGATATGGGACGTATCAGCATATCGCTGGAGTGTCTGGGTTAATTAGCAGGCTACTGCGGCACTGGGACTGATCAGCAGGCAGCATCAGCATCAGCTCAGCAGGCTCAGCAGGTAGTGTGAGAACTGATCAGCAGACTACTGCAGTGTCGGGAATAATAAGCACGTTACTGCAGCGTCGGAACTGATCAGTAGCCTCCTACAGCATAGGAATTCATCTGAATTCCGGTACCTTCCGTGTTCGGACGGAAATACGCTCGCAGCGGAGGGTGAATTGTGAGTGACAGCGGAGGGTGAATTGTGAGTGACATCGGAGGGTGAATTGTGAGTGACATCGGAGGGTGAATTGTGAGTGACAGCGGAGGGTGAATTGTGAGTGACAGCGGAGGGTGAATTGTGAGTGACAGCGGAGGATGAAGTGTGAGTGATAGCGGAGGATGAATTGTGAGTCACGGCGGAGGGTGTCATCGCACGGACTACAACAGCGGAGGATGGGGTGCCATCGTACGGAATGGGGTGTCGTCGCATGGTCAGCATTCCGGTTACATGAGGACTATCCTTGGTGCTGATAAGCCACTCGGCAAGAAACAAACAAACAAACAAGCGGAACTATTGCTGAATTTACTGCTCGATGGGGAGAGTGATTTTTTAAGGCGTGCAGGAATGTAAAGGTCATTTGCGCCGCCTTTAAAGCGAGTACGTTACGTGTCTGTCTATAAAAGCGAATGTTTGCATTCAATGTGCAAGAAAGTGGACATTTACGTTAAGATAATTTTACGTGATAGTTTTGTGACATGTTAGGTGCTTGGTTAGGGACATCTCCTTGATTAGTTTCAATTGTACTTGACTCCTCCACAAAATAGATTGTAGCTTGCGTGGGCGGATGTTTGAGAGTGGCGAGAAGTTTATTCTGCCAGGGTGCCGGCTTTAGTCTACTCTTATCGAAGAGTACCGAGGGATCTTTACCTTGCGAACAAGGAGGCAATTGTCCACACAGTCTATCACGTCCGTCGCCGCTTGTTGGTTGTTAGAGGCGAGTTAGTCTAGGCATGCCATGCTGGGTTGCTAGTTGGGTTAGCACGGTGCTTTGCAATTCGGATATTCTACATCTGCTGTACCTCGGGATAACGTTATGAGTTGCGAGGCAAATCAGCTCATCTACGTCCGATGGCTCCCCTGGGCAGTCGCTTTACATTATGCTTATATATTTTTCAGTTTTTTATGTGTTCCTAAAGCTAGTCGGCTCATCTGCGTCCACCGGCACCACTATGTAGGCATTCACTTATAATTGGGAAGCAAATCGGCTCATGTACGTCCGACGCCATGCGGTGATGACTCTTTACGAGTTTCCTATGAGTGTTTCGCGGTCATGCCATGCGAGTTGATGTGAGTGTTGGTGGTGTGGTGAGTACAGTGCTCCAGCTAGTTTTGTGGCATACAGGATTCAAATAGCAATTGGAGGAGCTATGGGTGCTTGTCACTGAGAAACGATGGAAGCGATAGGGTGATACTCTCTCTTTGGCCGAATGTCTTAAGTGGTTGTCGTTGAGAGCTAAAGCTACTGCAGTCTTGCAGGATGTGGCCTATGCTTAACGTGGTGTTGCAGGTGGCTCAGTGAGGTGTTGTGTATTCGTCACCCTCCAATTGAGGCTGTGTTAGCTTTGTGCAACCACTTCTAAGTCTAGTGAGGATGACGACTTTTTGTCGGTGGGGTTTATTTGATGTGTTTCATGTGCCTATCGTTTGGTTGATTGCGTGGGTGCGGTTGGAGTTGTGCTGTATTGAGTTGTGTTATGTTCATGTGTTCTGTTGATGTCGGCGAATGTGGCGTTGTAGGAGTGCTTTGCAATCGTCTACCGAATGTTGCATGCTAAGGTAAGTGTTCAACGATGAGGCTTGCTTTGCGAGCCCGCCTGCTCTTTCGTTATCTGGGATGTTGACATGGCCCGGAATCCAGAGAAGGGAAAAGTTCATGTATACGCTATGGGCCACGATTTGTTGGGTTCTATAAATGACGTGATGTGGACAGTTGTGGGTGCTGCTAATTGACTGGATAGCGGATTTGGAGTCCGAGCAAATTATTACGTTTCTAGCTTTACGACTCATGAAAATGGAGATAGCAGCCAGAATGGCCATTACTTCAGCGGAGTAGATCGGGAAGTTATCCGGAAGACGCTTGGAAAGTCTGATACCTGGTCCGGTGATGGCGATGCCTACCTTAGCCTCGTGTTTCGACAACTCCGTGAATACGAGTGATTTGTGATTGTTGTCATCGGCGAACTTGTGGAAGATACCAAAAATTTCCGCTGATGTGATAGTGGATTTCTTCTCCGAGAGCAAGTACTCGGACCTTTGGTTGACTAGAAGCCCAGAATGGCCTAGTGGGCGGTCGAGCTGCAGTGGATGGCATTGCGAGGTTACGATCTGAGAGAACTGTGGCAATTTTAATGCTATATGGTGGAAGTTTGCGCCTAAATCGGGTCTTGGCTTATCTGTCAAGCGTAAAGCAGCGCTGTGCCGGAGGATTTTATGTTGATGTCCGTGTGGTTTACAAGTATGTCGTTGTTGATGATGAAGAGGCTCGGTGAGAGCAGGCTCCAATGCGCCGAACCCTGCTCCTGAGTTGTGGTGTTTGATGTGACACTGCCGCATCGAACCCTAAGGGTCCTGTCTCTGAGGAAGTTGAGAATGAAGTGTGCCATGTGTCCGCATAGGCCTATCTTGTGGAGTTTGTGTGTCAGTACGGACTTGTGTACTCGGTTCAATGCGGTAGTGATGCTGAGTAGGCAGTTATTGTTGTGCGTTTGATACATAGACCACTTTTGATTGCATGCACTAATCTAATGAAATTGTCTGTAGTTCATTTTTGACGCTGGAAGCCGGGCTGTAATTCATCGAGCAGGTCGTTGTGTTTCAGAAATTTCCCCATTCCTGTGTTGATCATGCGTTCGGCCAACTTGCAGGCACAGCTAGTAAATGAGATTGGTCTATAGCCGTTTGGGGGTGGAGTGATCTATGTGCGGCTTTGGCAATGGTAGGACTGGGCTCTACCACCAGGATGCGGGAAAGGTGTCGCTTTGGCATAGTTCATTTATTGCTGCCAGTAGGTACGCTAAGGAGTTTTTGCTAAGACGTTTAAGAAACTGGTAATCGATGTCGCCCGGCCCAACCGACGTGCTTACACACTTGCTGAGGGAAAGTTGTAATTCGTGCATAGTGAAAGACTGATTGTAGATTTCTGCATTACTAGATATAAACATTTATTTGGAGGCAAGGGCACATAGAACGCTTACTATAGCAGTGTCGTAGTTGCCGTTGCCAGATACGCTGGCGTAGTGTAATTTAAAGTGGTATACGACTTGTTGTGGATCAGTGATATGCTGTCCTTTCACCATCAGCAGGGCGAAGGGCCTGATGATGGGCTTTTCAGGTTGAAATTCTTCATCAGATCACAAATTCTGCCGGTAGGGATGACCCTATTGAATTGAGAGTCAAAAGACTGCCAAGAGTTTTGACGTGCTGTTCGAATTGTTTATCAGCAGTTATTTTCAGATTGTCGGTATGCTGATAGGTGTACTTCGCACACGCATCTTTTAAATTGGTTATGAACACGGCACCGTTCGGCGATTGCCCTCCGACAGTTTGTGGTCCACCATGGCGTAGACGCCTTTTTCATAGGTTTGCTACTTTTTGGAACTGAGTCTCGTGCTCTTGAGCTGATGGCCCCTAGGAATGTAGCGATTTTACCGGTTTCTGAAGTTGCTAGGTTGAGGTCCACCTGATCCTCAAATTTAGCTCAGTCCGCTCTTTTCAAGTTCCAAGATGGTCTAAATAGCTTAGTATTGTGGATAGTGCCCGTGCTAAGCCTAATTGTGTTCGGGTAGTGGCAGCTCAGCCCGGGAACGTCTGAAACTGGCCAGACAAACAGTGGGCAAAGTCGTTGGGAGCAGCACGTTACGTCAATGCAACTGCCCGATCCTCCTAACGTCGGATTGTAGCGAGTGGTGGCCCAGGTGCTAAGAAGTGCTAAGTTGTGGTCCGAAATAAACTGGTGAATTACGCGTCCTCTTCGTCAGTCTGGTCGCTTCCTCAGGAGAAGTGTTTAGCAGATGTCTCCCATGATGATTCCGATATGAGACTCCCATAATGAGGACTAGTGAATGGACCTGAAGCAGCAAGTCGCTCAGCTCATGCGGTGTGAGTGTTTCAGCTGACGGCATGTGTAATGAGATGACTATAGTTTGGCAATGAGCAATTTTGAGTCTAACTGCTACGCAATTCAGGGGAGTATTTAATGTTACTCAACGATGAGGCTTTTTGCGATAAGCATGGCTGCACCCCATTTCATATATGGGTCATTTTGTTGTCGACGCGCCAAGTGTAATCCGGGACTTTGTTCCAAGTGAATTCAGAATTTCGAAAGTGAGTTTCATTAATTTACTGCAGATTTAGCCAGGTCAAGCCGGGCTCAAGTTGGGGAAATGTCCGATTATGTCGTGCTGAACTTGCTTGACCTACCGTGGCCCTGACCTGTGGCCTTATTGATGTCAGCTCATAAAGCTTCCTTGACCACCAAGAAGCTTCCTTCCTTCCTTCCTTTCCTTGAACATTTGTCTCGTTCCAACCTTTTCAGTTGCTATGATATGGAAAAGGGACAGGATAGCATTGTGCCGTGCGGTTCATGGCGGTTGGGCTGGGAGGAGGGCGAGTACATCTTCTGCCATGGGTGCAGTCGGTTATCGAACCATGTTCCAGTTTACCTTTGCTATGACTGGTCACTAGGAACGTAAGCTGTGCCGCTTTACAGCAATCATCGGCAGGGAATTCTGCGCCGCTTCACGGTTTGGTGCCACGTGACAGTCTACCAGGCTGACCACGGGCTAGTGTCCAAGGACGGCAATTATCGTTTGCGGTCGTCACGTGACCATTTTCCCTGCAGCCACCAGGTGAGAGAAACGGGTCAATACTGCTTCTGTCGTACATGCCTCAGTCGGCCGAACAACACTGGCAGTTCAGTGAGCAGGCTACCACTGGACTCCTATCTACCAGAACAAATTGAACGTTATGGAGTTCGGACTTCGGCAACACGGAATGAGCTGGGAAGGCTGGAAGGAGCTCGGTTGCAAAGGGTATAGCGAAAGAGGTGATGTTCATGATGTCAAGGAAACATATACTTCTCATAGACTAATAATACAATTTCCAACTTGTAGGCTTGTTTGCTTAACTCAGGCTGATTGTAAAATGGATGAATTGCTCGACTAAATTATACATGTCTGGCTGTGGAACTGAAGCTATTGAGCTTACATCATACCGTTGTTGTATACTATATATTATATACTTATACATGTATATATATATAGCATATAGTATAGACATATAGTATATATGTACATAGTATATGCATATATACACAGTACATACTATATGCATACATATAGATATATATATATATATATATATATATATATATATATATATATATATATATATATATATATATATATAAATATATATATATATATATATATATATATATATATATATATATATATATATATATATATATATATATATATACTGTGTAGCATAATTTGCATGCTAGATTGCAGCATAGACAGCTTGAATAGCGCCTCATGGGGTCAATGGAATATACGTTCTTGATCAAATGTTATTCTATAATTATCTGCTCATACGAAGTCCATCATGAGAAGCTTAATGCGACCGGCATTACGGAAGTTTAAATTGGACCAAAACCAAGCCGACTTTAATGCCGTATTCTTGAGAACTGTCCAGGACAATGACCAACGAATTTGCGCTAACCGGAATCGTTTACCAGATCAAATGGCATGCATGCATTAACGGTGCATGCATGTGTGTGCGCCTGTATCTGTGCATACGTGTGTGTATGTGCGGGTGTGTGTGTCTCTCTGTGTGTGTATTGAACCACTTCCCACCGAGTTTCGTCTCCCGGAAATTAGTTCGTATTGTCGCTATCTCACCGTATTACACCACTCGAGTTGCGTAATGCTTACATTCCCTGCACCAACATCAATTGCTGGGAAAACATTAGCACATTGTACGTAGCAATGTGCTGCGTCACAGTTCACATATGGCAGCCAGCGAACAACTGGATGTTTGAAAATACATTCATATCAGGATTGGTGCATGGACTTAGCTCAGATGACCTTAGAAGTGAAAAAATGTTAGCACGCAACGCAATGATGAATTGTATTTTCTGCATGTAGTATTGCAGCAGTAAGCGTAGGATGACCGTTATATGCGGTAATGCATGCAGGGCTAAAGGCGGGCGAGCGAGAGCGACTAAAGACTATAATGGGATTATGTTGAAAAGTAAAAAGATGTTGCAAAAAAACTATGCTGATCTGATAAAAATGTTATGCTGTTTATAATGAGCAGTTTTCAATCACAATCCCCTGACATTCTAACGAACAACTTGTATATTAAAACAATAGCATTAGACATGTTACATCACGCGGTTATTCCCTTTCAAAAAACTCAGTCAGTCCAAGCTAGCTTTATGTATTGCTAGATGCACAACATCACTACCATGTTGGTGTGTTCAAAGCCCTCCGAATCTGGTTTGAACATATGAGCTGTTCGCGCACGGACCTGGTTAATCTACACTAACCTAACCTAACCTAACCAAGTCTACCGATACTTTTTTCTGTTTTCCAACACCAGACTCAATCATGAAAATTATGAAAACAGGCGCCGTTGATTTACATCTCTCCTCCGAGAGCAAGTACCATGTACGGCAAAAATGTTTGCACTGTCGTGATTGAATATTTTCTTGGCTACATCGTGGTGTCAGTTTCGTGTCGATCAGCTCTTTGATTCGCGAGTTATGCCGGTTGAAACTAAGCCGATTCGTATAAAACATTTTCCATATTCAGACTCAAAAAGTTCAGTTTTATGCGCTAAGCCCATTGACGACAAAGCGGGAGGCGTCAGACGCAATGTTAATGCGGACATCAGGGGGACCCACAGCAAAGAAAGAAAACAGGTAGATTCCTGATGCTATTCAAGAACTCTGAAGCATGCGCACGCGACAAGCGCGCCCGGATGTGCATTAGTGTGTGCGCGAAAAAATATAGTTACAATCTATGAGACTTCGTCTCCGTGAAATATGACGCGCATTACATGCATGAAAGCCAGTTTGCCCCCAAACGTCAATTCCATTGCCATTTACAGTGATATATTGAACATATTGTTACTTTGCGCATTGCATCTGGAACTTTCCACCATAGACAGCCGGACGCTAACGGCGACGCCGGCGGCGACGATGGCGGCGATGCTGGAGGCCCCTTGCCCGTCCCCGACCACCCGCCGCCATTCATAGATGGTGGGGCGCAAACCAAATGTTAATAGGCCCACAAGTAACAGGTAGATTTTCAGATTTGAAACACTAGGCGATGTACCTGGCATGAGTTCTGCCACTAGTACAGCGGAGGCCGACAGGTTTTTCCACATTGTCTAAGAATATTGCGCTTATGAACGTTGAATGGAAAGAATGCTGCTACAGCCGTGAATTTCTCATATACCATTTTGGCGTGGCAGAACCGATGCTGCTCAGTATTGTTGAAGAGTGGAAATTTACGTTACTTTTTGTCATGCCACCCCTCGGCGGCCCTCCGGATCCTCTGGGCAGCAACTGTTGGCGCTTGACGTGCATCGAGCCATGCCAGAACCTCAATAATTCCGAACAACTTCATATCAAAAGGTACAAATTACAGGGTTAGATATCTATAAAAGTAGTGGAGTATGACATTAGAAGGCAGCGTATCCTATGGCGGTTTATTTGAGACCATTGGAAATTAATTCGCCAATGTAGAACATCTGATATACCAATACAAATAATACCATGTGATAATTTGAGACAGAGATCGTGGAGTTGAGTGCAAAAATGGCAGGGTTAAAGATATATAAATGTAGTCGAGTATGGCATCAGAAGTTAGCTGATTTAATTCCAGTTTATTTGAGACCATTGGATTCACTTTCACTTATGTAGAACATCCGATATTCAATTTAAAGAAGTAGCATGTGATAATTTCAGACACAAGTTTTTGAATTGAGTGCAAACATGATAGGGTTAGCTATCTATAAAAGTAGTTTAACATGGCATAAAAAACGGATTTTATGCCGGTTTATTTGAGACCATTGGCTATTAATTCGATAATGTAGAACATCTGATATACAATTTAATGTAATACGATGTGATTATTTGGAACATAAATTCTGGAATTGAATGCAAATGTGACAGGGTTAAACCTTCATGGAAGTTATTCAAGATGTTATAAAAATGTAGCACACTCGATTTTAGTTTCGTTAAGAACATTGAAAATTGTCAGCACATCAAACCGAAGATATATGACGCGCTTTTATCACGAGATATCGGGTGGCCAATTGCTTTCATTTCACTTTAACGGCAAAGGGACAAGGTGAAATGATTTGGTAATAAAATGAACTACGCATCATAAGAGAGCTTGTTTCAATGTTGTTCAAAATTGACCATTGGAAATCACCCGCACATTCTCTAGAAACTAGAATATAGCATTAATCAGGCCCAACCCAATCTGGTGGTATGCCTTCACAAACCCACCACCAAAGGCGCCACCGGTATTATGTCCGCTCATGACGCCTAACGGGATTTCAGCCCAACTCGTTCTCCCATCGCACCAATGTCGCTCGGGTGCAGCTCGTTGACTCGATCGCAATGCGATTGCATCCAAAGAGTAGCCAACACTGTGGGCTTTCACGTGGCGTCACCCGTTCCCCGTTCCGTGCAATGTGAGCTGAGCAGGGCGCCAAGATATGGCGGTCCCATTTCTCGTCACAATAAGCCCCAGTCCCATTTTAAAGAGAATTGGGGTACCGAGCAAATTTTTAGCGCATGACACGCGCTACGCTTCACCTAGCCCTACAAATTGTACATGCCCGGATAGCTCCAGTGCCGGGCAACCATTCCATCAAATTTGATAGATCTAGTACGCGCTGCACTCAGATCTGAGGTGCCCAACGTAAACCAGTTGCACGTGCCTGACGGTCGCACGGTACAGCGCTCTCCGCCGCAGGCCAGAACAGCGCGCAGCACCTATCGGGCGCGTGCCTCCGCCAAGTTTCACATTCGTGCAGCTTGTTCTATATGCTTTTGCCCTGGCCAACTGAAGTCGGCATGAACCCAGTTGGCTGCACATGTCCACGTGACTCGCACGGCCCAAAGCGGAAAGCCACCGCCATAATCTATCCGCCTAGCCGGCCCAATTCTAAGGAAATCTACCCGGTCGCTTAGGCACAGCACGCGTTCAAGCTGCACATACTGACGGGACTGGTCGGCGACAGACAGACAGACAGATAGGCAGACAGACAGACAAGCGTTTATCCACAGCTTTGGAAAACCGACCGCCATGTTTCACTTTTCCGATGGAGATTTCTCGTGACATAGTCATTCTAAATTATATCTACTATTTTATACAATCACTAGATGGCACTGGTACAAGTGCGCCTGCTAGATGCTGCACCGGGGTGCTCCTATTCATGCCGTACATGCTAGATGGCACTAGTACAAATGCGCCTGATCAATGCTGCACCGGAGCGCACTCATTTAGGTTATAATCGCTAGATGGCATTGGTAGTAGTACATCCGTAAAATGTTGCACCGCACCTATTTACATCACAAACGCTGGCATTGGTGGCATTGGTACATACAAGTGCGCCTGTTGAATGGTGTACCGCAGCGCACCTATTCACATTAAAATTGCAAGATGGCTCTGGTACAAGAGCGCCTGATGAATGCTGTACCGAGGTGACCTAGCGAACTATTTCGCCCGATGGCACGAGTGCAAGTGCGCATGATGTAAGTACGCAGTGTGCTGCACTCAAGTTACCTATTTTGTGCTGCTGGTTGCACACAAACCACACTACCATGTTGATGTGTTTAAAATATATCCAGGGCATCACGCTCGCAATCGGGTTTGAACTAAGTTCACCCAAAACTGGCTAATATACACCAACCTGACCATGCCTAGCCTAGCCTAGCTTAGCCTACCCTAACCTAACCTAGCCCAACCTAACCTAACATGACTTATGCTAACCTAACCAAACCAAACCTAACCAATCCAAATCTAACCTAACATACCCTAAGCTAACCTATCCTAACATAACATGACCTGACCTGACCTGACCCAAGGAAACATCATTTGATCGGACCTACACTGCGTTTTCCCAACTTCTTTTCCATACACACAATAACAGCTGCAATTTTCATGCATGAACCACAAGTTATGCCTATAAAATATGTCCCACGGTAGCTTGGCTGACGTGACGGCACGTGAGACCGTAAAATTTCCGGCCGACGAAGTTCGCTCCAGCTAATCCACCGATCTATCGATGCAGTGATCCAACTGAGAAGGAGGAAAATTATATTTGGTAATGCTTCCGGGCTGCCAATATTGTAGTAAAAGTAATTTCGATGGGAAAAAATCTAAAGGAATCCAGGGAATCACAACATCTGGGGCTAGGCGTGCCTACTAATTTTCATCCAAAATCGGGTCTGACAGAGGCGCTGATAATATGCCCAGCTCACTTCGATGAACGTTACTCCTGGATGAAAAAAGTGAATTCCACGTTTTTTGTTGTCAGCCAAGAAAGTTGAGTAGAAGGTCTTCAGCACCCAAGTAAATGTGTATGTCTGCTTTTTTGGTGTGGGATGAAATGTATTTATCCCACGCCGAAAGTACGATTGATCTTGTGTCACATGTTTGTTAAACCCTGACTGACCAGAATATGTTAATCCCGTGGTGGTCAGTGTTGCTCATACAGTGCAATAAACTATATTATACAGCGCCTTGGTGCAACGACCTTTGGAGCCAGTCCAATTGCTATTCATTCCCCACAGCTGCACTGGTGGCTGAACCAAAATAAAAATTAACATGAAGTGAAAGCTGGCATGGGAAGCAATTCTTAAACTCCTCACGAGTTGACTCACGTTGTTTAGGACAACCTCCTACGGCACGTGGCTTAAAGAAAAAGTTTCACCCATTAGTGGTTTAGTATATATTATCAGATATATAGATATATAGATCAGATATTCTAAAATATAGAAAGTACGGTTCATGTTTGGTCGGGCGCTTTTACAAAGCCGTGGTTTAACAGAATGTGTTAATGATACAAGTGTCGAAAACGAGGACGGTGCAATGACCTGCATATTATACAGTGTCTGGATGCAGCGATCGTTAGAGACAGCCTGTTTGCTATTCATTCCCTGCAACTGCAGCTGAAACACACATAACATTCACGTGAAAGCCGGTCTGGGATACAATTATTTAGCCAATCTTGACTGAAGCATTTCACTTCAGCCACGAGCCGTAGGCGATTTGCTTAAACATAATGATTAAATCGCTAGTGGTCTAATATATAGTAAACCAGATACGGTACAGCTGATGTGTGTGCACTGCTTGTGGTACAGTTATTTTATCGCACACGGCAGCTAACCGTTGGGATGAAAAGCCAGTTCGCTGCAGTTCCGAAGTCTTTCACTCAGCAGATCAATCAGAGGACTTAGAGCTTTGGTCCGCTCAAGAATGGTATTGTTAACAAGTAGCATGTATGCTCCACTCAATGCAAAGTATACCCGACACATGCCATTTGTTGGCAATGCCGTTTTTGAGCTGACCGTAGTTCTAAGACCTTGGCCTGATCTGCTGAGTGAAAGACTTCGAAACTGCAGCGAACTGGCTTTTCATCCTAATGATTAACTGCACCGTGCAGTTATATAATTGTATCACCCGCAGTACACAAACCTCAGGAAAGCCATATGTGGTCTACTCTATAGCAAACCGTGAGTCTTCTAATTATAATGTCAAGCTACCCGCCGACAGCTCGTGGTTGAAATAAATTGTTTATTTAATGATCGTTTTAATACTTTTATTTGATGCCGGCACTCAGGTGGATTTTATGTGTATTCCACCTGAACGACTAGTGCAGTTGTGTGAAATTAAAAGCAAATGGTCTGTCTCTTAAGGATCATTGCACTCAGGCAGTGCGTAATGGTCTAATATAAAGGCCATTGTACCATACAATTAACACTCATTGTGCGTGCGATTAAGGCACTGTTAAAGCACGGTTTTGCAAATGCACGCGGTTGAGCATGAACCGTACTTTCTAACGTGTATAATATATACATACATGCATGCATGCATATACATATATATATATATATACACATATATAAATGTACATATATACATATATATATATATATATATATATATATATATATATATATATATATATATATATATATATATATATATATATATATATATATATATATATATATATAATTTCCCTCTATTTTCCGTAACACGGCTTCTTTTGTTAGTCGTTGTCGGCAGTTAAACCGATTGCTTTTCTGGTCATTACTGGACTTCTGGACCTTGATTTCTGGCTTCGCAATAGCCACTCCAGCTCAGTGTGCCTGATTTTCGCATTTACTTAACAATATTTGCCTATGTACATTGAATACACACACACATACACACACACACACACACACACACACATATATATATATATATATAGAGAGAGAGAGAGAGAGAGAGAGAGAGAGAGAGAGAGAGAGAGAGAGAGAGAGAGAGAGAGAGAGAGAGAGAGAGAGAGAGAGAGAGAGAGAGAGAGAGAGAGAGAGAGAGAGAGAGAGAGAGAGAGAGAGAGAGAGAGAGAGAGAGAGAGAGAGAAAGAGAGAGAGAGAAAGATAGAGAGAGAGAGAGACCCTTTGAAAGCAAACTGCCTGAGATACGCTGAATTTCAAAAAAGTTGGTGGGGGCGCTAAGTAGATAATTGGCAAGAGTAACAGTTGCTAAGTGGGCCTTATTCAGATGTTGCCTCCGCCCTCAGGACACAATTATGTTCCTGCCCATATTACGGTGTTTGCCAATCCCAGTTCCACCTCTGTCCTCGCCGTGTGAAGGTGCCCTCTCGTTGCCTCTCCAATAATTCATCCTCATCTGTCTGTGGTGCAGTCCTTCTGGGGCGGGCGTATTGTGGTGATTGTTCAGAACGACCCCCTCCTCCGTCTGTCTGCAGTGCCGTCCTCCTGGGGTGTGTTGTGGTGGCTGTTCAGAACGACCCCCTCCTCCGTCTGTCTGCAGTGCCGTCCTCCTGGGGTGTGTTATGGTGGTTGTTCAGAACGAACCCCCTCCCCGTCTGTCTGCAGTGCCGTCCTCCTGGGGTGTGTTGTGGTGGCTGTTCAGAACGAACCCCCTCCCCGTCTGTCTGCAGTGCCGTCCTCCTGGGGTGTGTTGTGGTGGCTGTTCAGAACGAACCCCCTCCCCGTCTGTCTGCAGTGCCGTCCTCCTGGGGTGTGTTGTCGTGGCTGGTCAGAAGGGTTCATCAAGAGCCCATTACCGATGGGGTTACAGATGTGTTCGGCTCGTTGCCAAGTCTGCTGAGCCCGGCAGAACACGTCAGTCTGCCTCCGTGTCACGTGCTGCACGGCGGTGGTCCGCAGGAGACAGCAGACAGCAGTCCACTGTTGACACAACTGACGCTTCTTGGTGAGAGAGGCAATAGCTGAACTGGCTCACCAGCCGCAGTGCAAACAGTTGCCACAACTTGTTGCGCCGTCCGCGCCCGAAGTGGGAGCCGCCTCTGCAGATCCATTTGGTGTCCGTCAGCGCACGCCTACTGAGAGCGGCCAGTCCGGCAGTCCGTAGTGGTCGGCCCAGCTTCAGCCGCCACGACTGCCACGCCGCCAACTGCCAACCAACTGGCTGGGAGACCGCTGTCTCTCAGACTATGTCATCTCGGGACCAGCTAGCTGGGAGGCTCCTGTCTCTCAGACGATATCCGTTGGGGACCAGCCAGCTGGGAGACCGCTATCTGTCAGACGATTATTTTTGGGGCTGCCAGTTTTCTGGATACATCTGACAATACATATTGGCATCATATGTAAGTTGCCAAAGAACGTCATATGTCATGTCATAACTCTATATTTATTTGGACATAGGCCAGGTTACTCGCACAAATTGGATAGACATTCCAAGAGCTATCGTAACACGGAAAGAAATATCAACGTAAACAGTTACTGTTTACGTTGATATTTCTTTCGGTGCCTTGATCCAATGCTTGGCCACTCTGTCACCATCTATCACTTGCAATGTGGGGGGGGGGGGATTGTCGGGCGCCCTACTGGATACCCTGGGACGTCACCAGCGAACACCCCGGGACGTCACCAGCGGACACCCCGGGACATCACCAGCGGACACCCCGGGACGTCACCAGCGGACACCCTGGGACGTCACCGGGGTCGGTGGTGATCAGCATTGGCATCGCCATCTTTGTGGTGAAAAAGTAAATCATCCTCCCACCCCCACCCCAGAGTCCTTGAAATGCAGGTAAAACCTAGAAATATGCATCGAAATATACGACCCAAAAATCAGAGCTTCCACTCCTATTGTGGGTAGTATTTCCATGGTACAAAGGCTTACAGCGAGTTTGTAGACTCTTCCACAACAGCTGCGGCTACATCATGCAAATTTCACCTACAAATTATACACTTATTTAAGTCTTGAGGGATTGAAACATATCACAAAAGCATCACCATTCTCCAGATTTTTAACGTTCATTATTGCATGCGTGGAATATTTTCAGCTATGATCGCTGGAGTTCAGGCAATCAGTGTGGACTTGAAGGCTTGAAGAGCATGCTGCAAGGAAAATCCATTTTACAGATAATCAAATTCAACCAACGGAGTAGGGGGTGGTCCGATGGCTAAGCGTTTCCGAAAATGAAGCACATTCGGTCAGGTCCAGTGCACCAGGTCCACTGCACTGCACCAAACCGTGCAGTGGTTGATCCACGAGACCGGCTGACCGGCAGTGTGTTTGTTTGTTTATTGGTTGGTTCACGACACACTTTATGCACATTCACGGCTAATCGCCCGCACTGTTTCGCCGGTGGGCCGCGGGATTGGGAAATGTCCTGAGTGGCGCTAGAGTCGAACCCGGGACCTTTGGGCTGACCGGCAGGCTGTCCTGACCGACTCAGCGGTTCTGACACGTCTAATCGGTCTGGTCTGGCCAGCGCAGTGGTTGGTTCACGAGACCGGTTGACCGGCGGCCTGTCCTGACCGACCCAGTGGTTCTGACACGTCTAATCGGTCTGGTCTGGCCAGGGCAGTGGTTGGTTCACGACACCGGCTGACCGGCAGGCTGTCCTGACCGACTCAGCGGTTCTGACACGTCTAATCGGTCTGGTCTGGCCAGCGCAGTGGTTGGTTCACGAGACCAGCTGACCGGCAGGCTGTCCTGACCGACCCAGCGGTTCTGACACGTCTAATTGCGTCTGTCTCGGCTGTCGCACTGACTGGCTGACGGCCGGGATATTGGCCAGACATGGCCGCTCCCGGTGATGCTCCGCGCTCGTAAGCACCGGCGGTCCATTCCAGGACTAACTTGCCGTCAAACACGTTACCCAGGGTGTGGGCACAGCAGAACTGTCAGAAAGACTGGTCTCGTCAATAGGATACGGGGGCCCTGTCCATTGGCGTTGCCGATGATTTTGATAAGGGACAGTGAGGGGGCGACAGGGCTTTTAGATCGATTTCGTCAAATGCAATGTCGTGAGCGTCGTGCTAAGTTTCCCGAAAATTACGAGATGTGTTCCGCTGTCCTCCGTCGTGGCGACAACCATGACCCTGCCTTTGCAAAATTTGTCTAGGTCTGGCCCAGAGGTCAATCGATTGCTTCATCTTATTGTATTTACTTCTGAAAGAAATTTAATACTCTTGGCACGTAGGCGTGGAAATGATTATGTCGTCTGTGACTACGCAGCCTAAACGGTTTTGTTTTTACTAACTTCAGATTGTAGCATTTTTGCAAGGCACCTTTTCGCTAGGTAACTTTGCTGATGCGGTGAGCCAAACAATCTTGCGGCATCAAAGACAATGAGAATGATTGCATATCTGCCGCACGAGGCCGTCGGCGTTCCGCACTGAATCGGATCTAGCCAGCTACCCTGGCTACAGCTACACCAGCGTGGCTGGAGATCCCGGGTGGATCGGAGGGGTCCGGCCCACTTGGTTTGGTACCCTGCTCATGTTAACCTGTCATGTTCCCCATTCGATGTGAAAACATGTCCTGAAATTAAGAATCCGAACCATCCCCCTGGTTTAGTGAGAGATCTCCAGCTGTGTACCCAGCCGGTATTTGCATTTAAATTCGAAGATTTTACATTTGAACAACGTGAGATGTGTGCGGGAGTGCATGCTGGCCGATGTTTGTTGCGACACCGTAAGCAATTATGTGAAGGCGAAGGCTAACATGGCGAGAAGTAATTTCGGATATTTGAA
Source organism: Imbricaverruca yamaguchii (assembly GCA_034440575.1). NCBI lineage: Eukaryota > Metazoa > Arthropoda > Thecostraca > Neoverrucidae > Imbricaverruca > Imbricaverruca yamaguchii. Next base: position 117,039 of record JAOTOL010001160.1, on the reverse strand, counting down.
TGAAACAACTGTCAAGTCAGAATACCAGGCCCAATATTTAACTGTCCTTGTTGCAATAACCATACATGACCATTAAATAGCCATTCAATAACCATTCAATAGCAGCATAAGGGTATGGTAGAATGCACTACAAACTCAACGTTCATAACAGATCCTACTAATTTACAAACGCAGTGGCTAGTGGGTGTGGCTGTCATCCCTCATCCATCATCCGGAAATATCAAGACTTTAGCAGCGCGCAACTGTCACAATACATGGAGGACAATGATAGCTCCCCTTGGTGAAACCAACAAGGTCCCAAGTCACCATTATTGTTAATTTGGTTAAAATTCCCGAATGCGAAGCTTCGGAAACTCAGGCCAATAACTCAGATGGATTGAATGAGCGAACGGGGAGAGGGAATGAACGTAGTTTTAAAACGGGACCAATTCAGACTCGATCTTCTTTCTTCGTAAGTATTTCAAGAATGTCTCCTGATTCAGGGTGATTATGTAAATTTGCATGTCGAAATAACATTTAATAATGCATTGATTACGTTATGCTAGGCTACATCAAATTATCCAGTTCCTTAGATATATGGCACCATATCCTAAATATTGAGGTAGAATAATGTTGATTTCATCGGTCAGGTTTCGATAGGCCTACGACTAGACCCAACTTTGCACCAGGATTCAGGCATGCTAAAGAGATAGTGTGTTGAAAGCGAGTCCTGAAGAATGCTCGTCACAAACAAGATAAGACAACACTGACACCATGGGCGTTATGTTGTATGCTTTTCAGCGGGCAAGTATCCTCTCGATGTTGGCTTTGCCCACACTCCACAAAACAACTTCAGCACCTAATATGAGACCCTAGGAGTGTACACTCGCCTTCGGTGGAATGTGTCGGGTGCCCTTAACTATGGCTGGCCCCAAGGAATGTAGGCTGTGCTGTTCCACACTAATAAATACTGGTAGACTACGTCGTTTCATAGTTATGCGTTGCCGCCACAGCTCCTCGGCTGGGAGAGTCAGTTGGCAATTAGCACGATGAGGTCGAGAGCGAAGTACCGGGGTGGTCGTGTCGGTGCATTGACAGCACGTGAAGCGTTTTGCCAAATTTATACCGTAAAACTGCAATTCATGGATCGGATGATGCGGCAAGGGCTCACGCAACAAGGTCTGTTTAACAATATGATTCTGGTTTATAAAGCCACCCCAGCGAGAATTTAAACTAAATTTCTGAAAAACGTCAAGGTTATAAATTATATTATTATTTTACGGTAAGATAATGCTTCGTTGACATAAACCTCTCATCTCCTTTCACTACACCTTTGCAACAGAGCTCCCTATAGCACTTCCAACTCATTCTGTGTTGCCGAAGTCCGAAATACACAGCGATCAAAAACTGCTTGTCCATAGGGCTTCAGTGGTGGACCTTTTACTGAACTGCTAATATTGTTCGGCCAACTGAAGCATGCAAGGCGGGAACAGGGTAGACTGTTCTCACTGCATGGCTGCAAGGCAAATGACCACGTGACGACCGCACAAGCGAATACCTCCGTCTAACCAGTGGTGAAATTTGTAGACTGTCACGCAACGCATAACTGTGAAATGGCCCAGGTTACCAGTAATTATTCGTGTCGAGCAGCAAACCCTACGTTCCTAGGGACCAGCCATAGCTCAGGTTACCCCACACATTGCACAGAAGGCGAGTGCGCCTCCGATATGTTTGGGCCAGCCAATTTCCTCCGTTTATTGTGCTCCACTCCCAACACTTTTCAGTAATCAGAAGCAACCGGAGGTTCCACCCACATAGCGGCAAGGCTTGCTGAAGAACAGGGTCTCTTCAATTTCCAGACGAAGAGAACGATCATTCAAACAGGCAGAAATTGTGAGAGTCATCGATGGCCATCTGCATTATGTTTTGCATCCTTTTGCTGGCATTAACCGTATGATAATGTTCTCGACATCCCGAAACCATTATATGTGAGCTTGTCAGGTGTAGATACAGGGGCTCTGGGGGCATGTCCCCTCTATGAAAGGCGACACCCCTCTGGAGGGTCAGTGCACCCCCTCGACTGATCTTGCTTTAGCCAGGAGAGAAAAAGACGCCCGTTCAGTGTGCTCACCCATCTCGATTTACTGCCATCCGAAGACACTCCTTCGTAGAAGCTACACCCCACTATGCACCAGCACCCCTATGGCAATTCCTGAATCCGCCCATGAAGCTAGTTAACGCTACGGCAAACACGGCACCACACACACGGCACACACTTCGATGATGGTCGGACTTCAGGCACCAGCCCCCACTTCGGAAGCCGCTATGTAAAAACCCTTCCGGTCAATACAAGTCATTGTTGCTCCATGCAACGTAAAATTCGATTTTGCGAATGCAATGAAAAAGGCATGAAGTAGTACGTAGATGAGCACTCTATGTCCGCTTTGCCTACTCTGGAAGAAAATGGTAGATACTGTCGACCACGTCAACTCTACTGGGCTTGTTTGCGTGGTATTGCCATAGTATTGCTACATGAGAAACAGACATAGTTTGCGTAGTTCTGGCACGCCACTGACGTGCAAGATTGGCTGTTTTCCCGGCCACATTCTCAGATTTACATGCAAGGAATACGTCCCTCGAGGTCCATAAGCAGGAGGTTGATAGCCATCATAACAACTATATTGGTCTCTCGGGGCCTCGTTATTTCCATCTTTCTGAGCACATAGACAGCATAACTGGTGTGTAATGCCAATTGTGCGCATTGAATGTGCCATTTGAGGAGGTAAGCTTGCACATATTGCGCACAGCGATGAATTAACATGCTGTTCGAATCTGTTTAATTGCAGCACATTCATATTGATGAAAACGTGACAAATTGGTGCCGTTCCTTGTCTGTGAGCTGTCGACGCACGTGAGTCCGGATCAGGGCCCGGGCAAACACGTCCAGTGAGCACGTCCGGCGAGCCAGTCACGGGCCGCGGACTGACACGGTCCCCGAGCAGGGCCCGGGCAAACACGTCCAGTGAGCACGTCCGGCGAGCCAGTCACGGGCCGCGGACTGACCACGGTCCCCGAGCAGGTCCCGGGCAAACACGTCCAGTGAGCACGTCCGGCGAGCCAGTCACGGGCCGCGGACTGACCACGGTCCCCGAGCAGGTCCCGGGCAAACACGTCCAGTGAGCACGTCCGGCGAGCCAGTCACGGGCCGCGGACTGACCACGGTCCCCGAGCAGGTCCCGGGCAAACACGTCCAGTGAGCACGTCCGGCGAGCCAGTCACGGGCCGCGGACTGACCACGGTCCCCGAGCAGGTCCCGGGCAAGTACTGTCGCGCCGCTCAGCACCGACAACTCACGACATACAGACGAGTCGTGGCGCTGTGGTGCGGCACTGGTCACATGTGCCGTACCGGTCACGTCGCCACTGACACCATTCCTGCTGGGGGAAACGTCCGCGCCGCACATTGCCAGGGGTCGTACCTTGGCCGACTGCTGCCTTTGGTGCTCCCAGGAGAGGCACAGGCACCTCAGTGGGTATAGAAGAACTGCGGACACTTCAGCATACCCGAAGAGGTGCGGATACCTCAGTATACTCGTGGGTGGCACGGGTAACCTGAGTATATTTTGGAGAGGCGTGAACGCCTTAGCACGCTTAGCATATTGTCAGGTACGTTTGTACACTCGCTATAAGGGCAAATGCGTCAGTACACTCGGGAGAGTGTGAGTAGCTCAGTCTGCAAGTGCCGCAGGAAGTGGAAGTTGACAAATGAATGGATCGAACGTCTAGAAGTGGTCAATATGTCCCGAGGGTAAGCGGCCCAGCTGATCGCAAACATCGACGGCTCCCAGCGGTCTTTCAAGCACCCATCACCAAGTCGCTACGCGATCCGTTGATCCTGGGCCCAGCTCTGTGTTAATCCGTGAACTCAAGTAGAAAACTAACGCATTCAAATGGCTTCGACAGGGTCGTTGAGTTCCTGCAGCAAGTCGCGAAGTCAATAAACGATTACTTCAAGTGTCAGGATGCTGCCATTGGGATAGAAAGGCGAACATTTCAAGAAATATAAACCCACCAACCACCGCCGAAGCTATGGAACTGTCGTAGAGACTTACAGGGTAGACTCGGCCCCCACTAAGACGTATTGACAACATGGGAGTACCAAAACTTCTCGCCCGGACTCCTGAGAACAGGAAGGGAAGTTAGGGTTCAAATCCGGTGACTCAAAACCGATGGTCATAGATTAGGACCCCTTCATAGAGCACTCAGGTTGGACACTAATTATATTATTTAAAAAGGCACCATTGAAGAAAAACAGTGGTCTAAACCTGGGAACATTTATAAAAATGAAGAAGGGTTTGCACCTCCAGAAACGTTTGCACCCCACCTAGCGGAAATTCTAGGTACGCCACTGCTCTATCATAGTCCAGAAGTCCCTTCGTAGCTCATCAGAGCTACTCCCATTCCAGAAGCCATCCCCAGTTCAGGATCCTCCCTCATCACATTGGACCCCGCTGAGTACCGAACACTCAAACAGCTCTGAGAAACTTCGCAAGCTCAAAGAGCTATCTCGCAGCTCAGTAGACACTCTTGTAGCTCAGAGCCCTTTTCCAGCACAGAAGCTTTTCTCAGCTCACGGTTCTACCCACACAACCTTCAGTGAGCTAAGAACCCGATTGTCAGATAATGTCTACGGGGGAGAGTTGCAAACAAATGTGGCAACAAATCAAAAAGGTCTCGCTGGGTTTGTTATCTGATTCCACGCGAGCCTGTCGTAAGGTGGGCGTACTTGGCGCAGTGCCATAGACAATCGGCCGGCGTCGGAAACAGTTGTTTATGGCGGGTTGCGGGGTACACGAGGCGACGTTCAAGTGATGCATTGTGGTTCCCAAAGATGTCTCACCAAATGCAGGCCTATTGGAAGTGGACAAGGTTGTATCAGCGCTGAGGTCACTGGCAGAGGGTCGAAGGGTCAATCAAAGGTGTGAATGCAGCAAGCCATTCGCGTCGGCACGGGGGGGGGGACTTTCACGTGGGCCCAGAGGATCCTCGCAGCACACGCCAGGAATGGTGAAGAAATATATGAGATCCAGTCCGGCCTGTTATCGGAGGAGAATGAAAACAGCGCCGCCTGCACACTCCAGCCCACATCTGTCACTGCGCCGCAAGCCAGCCAGGTATACTGCAGCCGCTCGGTGCAAAATGAGAGCACCTGCACACACGTCTCGTGTCCCCAGTAGCGGCGCCTAGTTGGGTGTAAGGAGGAGGGAGGGGAGACATCCACTATGAATGATCGGACTCCGCCTGTCCAGCTGTCCAGTTCTTTCATCTTTATTGCGGCCTCGGCGACGGCGCCGGCGCCGTTCGTTCGCTGGACAAAACCTTCTCGGCTTTTAAAGCGAAATACTGTGCTGGGCGGCGGCTGCCGAGCCGCTGCCGCCAACCTGGTCGACCGCTTCTCAGCTATTTCTTTAGCCTTGACTTTTCTGTCAGCGGCATTCGTTAAGGGAGGAGAGGACGCCGCGCCGCGGGAGTTGCGGCCGGGTGGCGACCGACCAGATCGCCGCGTTGGCAGGCCGCAGCATGTGGACCGCTGTAGTGACCGCTTTTGTCAAATAATCTCCACTAATCACGAATACTGATAAATGAGAATGGCCGCACTGAAGCTCGGGAAAATAATTATTTTGGGTCCCTAAAAATAGTGACCACTTCTGGCGAAAATCTGTTACCACTCCGCCACGAACATCTTGCTGCTCGCCTGGCTGTCCTGGGCTGGAAATTAATATTGGCACCGCATGATATATAAGACGATCTGGTGGATTTTGGTCGCAGGGGGATATGATGCCCTTCTCTCTTCACGTTCAAAGTAGGGCATGCCTCGGTTAGTCCCATCGTGGAACCGCCAGTGGGCCTAATGCTTAGTTGAACGTAGCTAATGATGCCATACATGGTTCACATGGGTTGATGAGAAAAGCTCGCCAAGATACGCAGCCTACCTATTGTTCCCGAGGATAGCCATATTAGGGTAAGGATACTACTTCGCATCGCTACAGCACTTGGCCAGTGGCAAAATGCATAGAGCTGTTGCGAAAAGTGGTTTCGAACCTCCCAGAGATACACTCAAAAACGTCAAAATCACAAATAGGGATGATAAGGGATCAAAAATGCTCTCAATGCATTGCCAAAGTATGCTTATTTTAATCGAAGATGACAGTCACTGTCCATTTACGACGGCCTGATTATATGCGATTCGCCGGGTTCCTCTATCGTCCTTATTCAGCAGGCGCAGGTAGGGTGGGCCGCGAGACTGCCTTATCTGCCGCACTATTTACGCCAGTGGAATACATTTGGTAATGTTGGCAAATAGCGTCATTTCTAAGGTTTCTCAGCACATTTACTTCGCCTTGTTTCATGCTGCAAAAAGTCCGCAATTACAATATTCCGAGTATGCTGTGATTAGATCAAACGTTTTCAATGACATCTATATTCCGTGAGGATACCTCAAAGGAGGACCAAAAGGCTGCTTGGCCTTTCTATTCACGGCATGGGGTTGGAGAATGGTCGTACTGCCCCCATCCCTTACCCAACCCTCTTAGGTCTGCTAGTGCGAGCATCCTCAACCATCATGGGCATATTCAGAGGGCACTAGAGACGTGTGCCCCTCGTGGGAAGTGCACCCCTCTCGCTCAACGGAATTTTTGCAACCAAAGACGAACATTTAAGTTGAAAATACACCGTCTGAATTTTACTCCAGTGAACCCTACCCCATGAACATTTCTGGATCTGTCCCTGCCAACCAGGGTTAAAAAATAGGCTATTCCTAGAGTTTTGGCACCTTGATTACTACGCTCTCCAATAAATTATCCTCCCATGTTCTCGTTTGGGCGTTGAATGGTGCTCTTTGGGAATTAGCTGCTCTGTAATTGTCCTCAAAATTCAGCAGAAAGCGTAAACTGAAATCCTCACGTCACATGTTTCACATTGAAAAAAATCCTCCGTATTTCATTTCCCCGCCCCTCCCACCACGAAAAAAAAATCCACATATATTTGTGAGGAATAAATCCATTCTTCCCACAACTATTCACGAAGTTCCACTATTGTTGTTCATATAGATTTATAGGTCTACACCAATGTGATAGGTCCAGTCTCCTTCGATATGCATATTATTCCTCACCTAGCATGCGACGAATTAGGTCTAGATGTGCTCTTTCCATCTGTCTCCAATATTTGTTTCGATCAGCATTCAACTTATACTTTATGGTACTGTATTGTACGGGCTCAGGCTTATGCACACACGCAATGGTGGATATGCTGTCCAACATCAAACATGTACAAATAACGAACGAATAGCGATTATATGAAACATCAATACACAAAACAGGGGTGGGTGCAGTGGTACTGGTGGCATGTGTCTCCCCCCCCTCCGCATCATATGGTAGTTGGCGGCCCCTCGGCCCGGAAAAGGCTCCAAGTTTGAGCCCCTTCGCCAAGGATCTAGTGCACCCCTTCCCCTAGTCCCGCTCAACGGATTTTCAAGTTAGAGGTGCCCTCAGAGAGACATAGTAGGCACACTCATTCTTAGAAAGACAAAGATACCACTTCAGTGTGCCCGAGTGCATCCCACCACCACTGAACTGATCTTTAGCCAAAGGCGCTCCTCCAGGCACTTTTGCAGTGGCGCCCCTCCAAAAAATGGTGCCCCTCCAGACAATTTCCCCATGACAATTATTGGATACGTCGCAGACGCAGAGTACGTCCATGCATTATTCATAACCGAAAAGAAAAAGAAATTAAATGCATTGTTTTCCATTCCTCCCCGTGTGTCCATAGCTCACTATTTATATCAAGGGAAATATCATCATTCGACCTCTCCTGCAAATCGGTAAGGAAGCCAAACGCTTCATATAGCGCCGTATGCTGAAATAAACACAATCATGGCGTCTTACCATTGACCATTGTGATTCCGAGTAATTCTAACACACAGTTCATGAGTTAGGATATTTTGAATCACTGACATCTGAAGCAGTTTTTAGTGCTCTATTTTGTTCTGTTCTTTCAATACTTCGTAATTTCTAAAACACTTATATTTATTATGTTCTTGTTCACAATGAGTAGTATGTTAACCATAATGAATATTAACGTCGCATAACAGGGCTAGCTAATGTAGCATTTCGTCTGCAACTTCTTGCCATCATTATGTGGATAATGATACATTATGTGAGACGTGAAGGCGAATCTTCTGTCGAAAAAATTACCGGTAATTATAGAGTCCCACAAAACATTTATATTTATATATATATATATATATAGGTATCCATATATATGTATATATACATATGTGTATATGAGCATATGTATGCATTTATATATGTATATATATATATATATATATATATATATATATATATATATATATATATATATATGTACATACCGACAGAAATAGACATATATCACCAGCTCTCACTCTCTTGGTCCGCGAATCTCGAGTATCTAATGGTCAATGGTTTTAAGTTCGGGCAATCGTTTCTCTGTTCATCGGCTACATTTAGCAGTTTCAAAATGAAATGAAATGGAATTTAAGACATCCTGAGGAAAATACGTCCCCAAGATATTTATATTTTACAGTTTTCGTTAGTTAAAAAAATTTTAAAAAAAGTTCCATAATTTCGCCCGATACTTGTCAATGCTTTGACGTGTCGTTTCAATATGAGGGCTCTTCCATGATTTTAGGAAATTGAGCAATTGGTAATTAACATGCGTACTTGTCTTGCTTACGACGCGTATGCATTTCGGGGGATGTGGACGATAATTTATGCTATGATGATTTTGCCATTAGTAGCTCCCCTTTTACAGCCTCCACTATAGGTGTAAATGTTTCGGTCTAAGCGTCATTTAATTTGCCGATCTTTCGATCGTATTCATCAATAACATGGAAACTCTTTGGGTCTGTTCCCGTGGCTCCACCAGAAGGAACTCGGTGGAGGTTAGTTGAGGCTAGTTGAGACCTGCCCACGGGAACGACCGGTGGAGAAATCAGCTGACAGTGGTCGGAATTCCGCGACAAAAAGGAAGTGTTTGGCGCTGTATCTGGCGCTATTGGTCAAATTGCTCCTGAAATGTTTGTCCAGATGATCGCACAATGTATATAGTATGACTTATGATACAAAGTCCCAAAGTTGTCTTTATTTCTAGCAATATATGTGCCCTCAGGGACTGCGGGAGAACAGATGTTCTTTTCCCCTGTAGGATGAACCAAGCAATCTATCTTCCCCTTCGGTTGAACAATAGGTATCGTCTGCCCAGTTTTGCGGTTGGTTACAGGCTACCTTCTTAATGTACAGCATATAATCTGGTGTCTGGCTAGCTGGGCCCCGAGACGCTCTTCTGCCCGATGCTGGCTTTTCTCCATCTCAACTTGCTCGACCTCGTCGATCGGGCTCGAGTGGAATCTTATTGGCGCCGCATTGCGGCAGTTGCGGTACGGAGATTGTGGCGGATCCCGCCGGTAAAGTAACATCTTCCCCTTAGGACGAATGACGTAGATCAAAGGCCACGGAAAGGATGTTATGTGGCCCGCATCTGTTACTTCGATTATTGTTCATAGTTGTAATTTCATATTTCCTTTGCGAAGGATGTTCCTGGTATTCAGCTGATGCATGCAGATGATATTCATATGACGGAGGACGTTGTTTACGCGCAAATATATGAAACAAGTGCGCCATGATTGAGCTCCACTGAAAAATCACAATTGGACCCTGCTCCTCGGCTGGTGGAGCTTTTGCTCCACTGGTGGAGGTTGGTGGAGGAAAAATCTCCACTGGGTTGGCCACGGGAACGACCAGTGGAGGTTTGTGGAGGTTAGTGGAACCACGGGAACAGACCCTTTGTCTCTGCATTCAATCCGCTTGCGATCCTCAAATTGGCGCATGTTGAGTCGGTGCGGCGGTTCGCGGGTGCCGGCCGGCACTGCCTGGGGCGCGGTGACGTCACAGGTCGCTGGGGTCGTGTTGGAGGTGAGTGGCTAGTGCAGCAGTGTGGCTCCGTGGCCTGGCGCGGGCTGGGACTCTCCGGAATCTGCGCGGTGGAATCACGACTGATCGCAGAATTCAGGCGAGTACTCGCTGTGATGCGACCGTTCGACCAGCAACCAAGGAAACCCGCTGACGTTTGCTGCAAGAACTCGCTCACAGAAACGCTAGATTATTGAATCATTGTTTTCCACGAGCGATAGTTTATGAAACATTCCGCACTGCCACATCCCATCTAGCAGGAGTATAGCCTCATAGAAAGTTATTTTGTTCTGAACAATTTGTGAGGCGGCTTAATCCAGTGTGCGTCCATGGGATAACGTTAAGTGTGCCAATTGTTGCGTCTATATCCAAGCGTTGTTCTCAGTGTACGCATATTCACAGAGTTTGAAAAGTGCACTCGAACTAAGCACAACACGTTAGGGTATGTTATCTGCCCACACGCTAGCGTATCCCATTTGGAAGACAGCATAACTTCGGCCAGATGCGCAACAGTTTATTGAGAAATCATACCGGTTACGTAAAATGTTACTGCATAAAACACTTATCGCGTGCAAGCTGTGTAAATTCGGGGTGAGGTAGTGGAGGATTTGATAATTCATTCATTGTCGTCAGTTCCCTATGCCCTATAAGTGCTGGGATGTCGTCAACATGTCTCGCATTTCCAAATGTTCTCGCTTTTTTCGTACCAAGAGTCATGTCATCGAGCATCACGTCTACCCTAATGGTTGGCATGACACCACCACCATTACCACCACCATTACCACCACCACGGCTGTCTCTGACGACTCTGTTGAACTGAACAGGCCTGTAAGGAGCAGTCTCCTGATACGAATCTTCCTACGACCGTACACGCGGCGACGCAGTGGACCGGCCAAGTATGAAGGCGGTAAGATGGCGCGCTCCAGCTCCGTTTTGACGTGTGCAGGAGGGGTGCCCGGGGGTAAATTGTTCTCCCTCCGGTCGTCTGGGATTAGTGTGGCATGTGAGCTCCGGAGCAGTGATGTACTCAAGTCCGGGTAGTGGCGGTGTCGTTTGGGTCGCACTCATCATTCGGTCTGCATGATGCGTCTGTGTATTGTCTCGACTGTGGGTTGTCGGCGTATTGTCTCGCCTGCGGGCTGTGTCCATGTCTGTGAGCGTCCTGTGGGTTTTAGCGCGCGCGCGTGCGTGTTTGTGCGTGTATGTGTGTGTGTAGGTGTGTAGGTGTAGGTGTGTAGGTGTGTGGGTGTAGGTGTGTGTATGTGTGTGTTGGTGTAGGTGTAGGTGTGTGTGTAGGTGTGTGTGTGTAGGTGTGTGTGTAGGTGTGTGTGTAGGTGTGTGTGTAGGTGTGTGTGTAGGTGTGTGTGTGTAGGTGTGTGTGTGTAGGTGTGTGTGTAGGTGTGTGTGTGTAGGTGTGTGTAGGTGTGCAGGTGTAGGTGTGTAGGTGTGTAGGTGTAGGTGTGTAGGTGTAGGTGTAGGTGTGTAGGTGTAGGTGTGTAGGTGTAGGTGTGTAGTGTGTAGGTGTAGGTGTGTAGGTGTAGGTGTGTAGGTGTAGGTGTGTGTAGGTGTAGGTGTGTAGGTGTGGGTGTGTAGGTGTAGGTGTGTAGGTGTAGGTGTGTAGGTGTAGGTGTGTAGGTGTAGGTGTGTAGGTGTAGGTGTGTAGGTGTAGGTGTGTAGGTGTAGGTGTGTAGGTGTAGGTGTGTAGGTGTAGGTGTGTAGGTGTAGGTGTGTAGGTGTAGGTGTGTAGGTGTAGGTGTGTAGGTGTAGGTGTGTAGGTGTAGGTGTGTAGGTGTATGTGTGTAGGTGTATGTGTGTAGGTGTAGGTGTGTAGGTGTAGGTGTGTAGGTGTAGGTGTGTATGGGTGTAGGTGTGTAGGTGTAGGTGTAGGTGTGTAGGTGTAGGTGTAGGTGTGTAGGTGTAGGTGTGTAGGTGTGTAGGTGTGTAGGTGTGTAGGTGTGTAGGTGTGTGTGTGATCTGTGATCTGGCTGTGGGTTCTCCCGCGTGCATTTTCCTTTCTAGTCTAGAATTTCAGCATGTCTTCGAACTCCAACCTTTCCCTATTGTCTGTCAGCGAAGGTACTTTTGATATACCTGCAAAACTTCCTGTATTGTTCCAATTTATCACCTTAGTCGCATTCGACCTCGGTAAGTAGCTGCTTTCCCCGCTCGTCGCCGAATTGGTGTCATTCTTTCAGCCACCTCGATTGAGTAGCCAGGCACCCAGCCTTCTCCTTCGGACGGCTGCTTTGATGTGCACTGTTCCTATCTGTATGTCATGTACACTCCTGCATGTATGCCATGCGCACAGTCGGCTCTAATTGCTGCGCAATCGGACTTCCTCCTATGCCTGTCCGCCCCCCCATCAGATGCGCAGCCATAGGGGAGCGCACGTGCCACCCCCATGACAAAAAACGTGCAGTAGATCATCAAGAAAACTTCGGATTTGCACCATGCCAAACTGAACGAAATCGTTCTTGGTAACATGTTTTTGTTTGCGGAGGGCTCGGTCCGCCCTAAGAAAACCTTGCCAACGCCACTACTAGCCACACACTGCTTCTGCCTGTCTACTATGGTGGCCGACTGTCATATGCGTCTGCGGTCAGCATGACGAAAGTGCCAATGACCAGTCGGTGTCGACACTGTTAGCACATTAGAGGTGCCGATGGCCAGTCGTGTGTCGGCGCTGTTGGCTCGCTAGAAGTGCCAATGGCCGGTCAGATGTCGGCACTGTTGGCTCGCTAGAGCTGCCAATGTCCAGTCGGGTGTCGGCACTGTCGGCTCGCTAGAGGTGCCAATGGCCAGTCTGTTTCAACACGCTGCCAGGTGGCAATGGTTAATCGGGTGACATCTCTCGGTAGGTCAGCTCTGCCACGGACTGCCTCCGCAGGATTACCACGGATTTACCACGGATTTACCACGGGCTTACCATGGGCTTACCAGGGTGTTGGCTTGGTATCCAGAGTATTGACCTGGTATCCAGAGTATTGACCTGGTATCCAGAGTATTGACCTGGTATCCAGAGTATTGACCTGGTATCCAGAGTATTGACCTGGTATCCAGAGTATTGACCTGGTATCCAGAGTATTGACCTGGTATCCAGAGTATTGACCTGGTATCCAGAGTATTGACCTGGTATCCAGAGTATTGACCTGGTATCCAGAGTATTGACCTGGTATCCAGAGTATTGACCTGGTATCCAGAGTATTGACCTGGTATCCAGAGTATTGACCTGGTATCCAGAGTATTGACCTGGTATCCAGAGTATTGACCTGGTATCCAGAGTATTGACCTGGTATCCAGAGTATTGACCTGGTATCCAGAGTATTGACCTGGTATCCAGAGTATTGACCTGGTATCCAGAGTATTGACCTGGTATCTACAGTATTGACCTGGTATCCACAGTATTGACCTGGTATCCACAGTATTGACCTGGTATCCACAGTATTGACCTGGTATCCACAGTATTGACCTGGTGTCCAGAGTATTGACCTGGTGTCCAGAGTATTGACCTGGTGTCCAGAGTATTGACCTGGTGTCCAGAGTATTGACCTGGTGTCCAGAGTATTGACCTGGTGTCCAGAGTATTGACCTGGTGTCCAGAGTATTGACCTGGTGTCCAGAGTATTGACCTGGTGTCCAGAGTATTGACCTGGTGTTCAGAGTATTGACCTGGTGTCCAGAGCATTGACCTGGTGTCCAGAGTATTGACCTGGTATCCAGAGTATTGACCTGGCATCCAGAGTATTGACCTGGCATCCAGAGTATTGACCTGGCATCCAGAGTATTGACCTGGCATCCAGAGTATTGACCTGGCATCCAGAGTATTGACCTGGCATCCAGAGTATTGACCTGGCATCCAGAGTATTGACCTGGCATCCAGAGTATTGACCTGGCATCCGGGGCATTTGTCTGGCATCTAGGATATCGGCCTAGTGTCCAGAGAATTGGTTCTGTATCAAGGGCATTGGCTCGGTATTCATGGCGTTCATGGCGATCGCCGCCTCCGGATACATACGGATCAGCTGTTTGGCGGCCCTTGGGTTCCCTCCCCGCTCGTAAGTAAAACTGGTGTGGCAGAATTGCTGTTCGGTTCGGTATAGTGGACTAAAACGCTGATCACGTGCAGTGGCTTAATCCCTTAGATATTCAAACATTGGTCGCAAGATTATGGGTTCGAATCTCACAAGTGACTGGATTACAGAACACACCCGCGATGAATTGGTGCGAGACGTTGACAACACTACGTAGTCCAGCCATTGAATACGCCCTTGAAGTTATTTGCCATATCAGGGACGATCTCTGTTTTTACTCGGTAACCCACCCACCTTGTATTGATGGGTGGTCCAATTTCTGTAACTGGAGCAAGTAATTACTTGATAGTGCTGCTATGTAGGTGACCTGAGGTCAAATTCCGAGTCTAGCATCATTAGTAACATCCAAAACATCATTGATGCCCATTTTGGAGCATTTAATCACAATCACGGCGGTCCATAACAATGGCAGACGAAGCCACGCAAAACCATACAATTTTGCCTTTTTAAACCTCATTTGACCTTGAAGATATTGACCTGTCATGAAATGTGTACAAAATATGGTTCAATGCCGTACTCATCCGCTCTGCAAATTTCGCTGCTCCAGCTTTAATAGGAGCCGAGATTGTAGGAGGGCCGAATGCGTTCCCCCTCCAGTACGCATAATTTTCAGAGGCCCTCCAGGGCACGTGTTAAGATACTTCAAAAGGTGTTCGGTGCCTACTGAAACCATCTGCAGACATTTTGCGCCAGCTATAGACGTTCTAATTGTGCATGTAATACCCGGCGTTTTCTGAACTGTAACGTTCCCTGCGACAACATACATTATGTTTGATAACGATGTTATGCCATAGACCTGGCCGGGCGAACCTCTCAGGCCTCCTGGCTCTGTCGCTTGGCTTCAACACTGTACGCATGTCTAAAGTACGTCAAAGCGGTTATTTGATTAACATAGCGGTTAATTAGCAGGCGGCTTGCATTTCGGGCACTGGCCTTGCGCTTCAAAATGGCGTGCGGACGTAATGGCAGCGCTATTACTACGGCGATTTCCTGGAAACATGTCCTTTGGTGTCGGTGCGGGTGAATCCACGGCCTGCGGGATGGGGATGGGGAACACGGCAGATCCGGCCACATACGACCGAGTGCACATCACATGGTGCCGACCAGCTGGCACGTCCCGGATGCTGTGATAATCTACACTGAAGTGATTCAGTCCAGCGAACTTCCTGTTTTTTGTCGTCGTTTCAGAGTTGTCACATATACAGTATCTTGTCATGAGCAGCAAACTCCTCGGGACGCTGGGAGCCCCTTAAACGACGTACTTCAAAGGAGCCCTGCGGCGCTTTGTACATAAACGAC
Organism: Imbricaverruca yamaguchii; assembly: GCA_034440575.1. Lineage (NCBI taxonomy): Eukaryota > Metazoa > Arthropoda > Thecostraca > Neoverrucidae > Imbricaverruca > Imbricaverruca yamaguchii. Next base: position 101,661 of record JAOTOL010001160.1, on the reverse strand, counting down.
TTAGAACTGTAGCTCATGGTGTCATGGTATATATATATATATATATATATATATATATGATATGCTGTTTTATGTATATGGATATATATATATATATATGGATAGATAGATGGATGGATATCGTGGTCCACCAGTAGCTGTGTTTCACAGTATCACAAACCCTCGACACACCTGTATGCTGCCGACCTGTTTATGATTGCTATCGGATTAATTTCTGGTACGTGTCTGGCCGGTGACTGACCTGTGACTGACCTGTGACTGATCTGTGTCTGATCTGTGTCTGATCTGTGTCTGATCTGTGTCTGATCTGTGTCTGATCTGTGTCTGATCTGTGTCTGATCTGTGTCTGATCTGTGTCTGATCTGTGTCTGATCTGTGTCTGATCTGTGTCTGATCTGTGTCTGATCTGTGTCTGATCTGTGTCTGATCTGTGTCTGATCTGTGTCTGATCTGTGTCTGATCTGTGTCTGATCTGTGTCTGATCTGTGTCTGATCTGTGTCTGATCTGTGTCTGATCTGTGTCTGATCTGTGTCTGATCTGTGTCTGATCTGTGTCTGATCTGTGTCTGATCTGTGTCTGATCTGTGTCTGATCTGTGTCTGATCTGTGTCTGATCTGTGTCTGATCTGTGTCTGATCTGTGTCTGATCTGTGTCTGATCTGTGTCTGATCTGTGTCTGATCTGTGTCTGATCTGTGTCTGATCTGTGTCTGATCTGTGTCTGATCTGTGTCTGATCTGTGTCTGATCTGTGTCTGATCTGTGTCTGATCTGTGTCTGATCTGTGTCTGATCTGTGTCTGATCTGTGTCTGTCCGTCACTGGCCGCTCTCTGGCCGCTCTCTGGCCGCTCTCTGGCCGCTCTCTGGCCGCTCTCTGGCCGCTCTCTGGCCGGTCTCTGGCCGGTCTCTGGCCGGTCTCTGGCCGGTCTCTGGCCGGTCTCTGGCCGGTCTCTGGCCGGTCTCTGGCCGGTCTCTGGCCGGTCTCTGGCCGCTCTCTGGCCGGTCTCTGGCCGGTCTCTGGCCGGTCTCTGGCCGGTCTCTGGCCGGTCTCTGGCCGGTCTCTGGCCGGTCTCTGGCCGGTCTCTGGCCGGTCTCTGGCCGGTCTCTGGCCGGTCTCTGGCCGGTCTCTGGCCGGTCTCTGGCCGGTCTCTGGCCGGTCTCTGGCCGGTCTCTGGCCGGTCTCTGGCCGGTCTCTGGCCGGTCTCTGGCATTGGTCTCGTCGCCGCGGCCCGCCGCTGACAGATGCACGTCACCCCCAGAGCCGGTCGCCCCTGCGCACCATCCAGTATGCTCGCCGCAGGCAGAAGATCGTGCCGACCAAGCCCGAGCTGGTGCGCAAGAAGTCGCATCTCGAGAGCTGCCCCGACTTCGGGTCGGGCGCGCGGCTGAAGGCTGGCCCGGCCGCTGCCCCCAGACAGAGGCGTGACTGCCTGTCCAGACCGGCTGCTGACAAACGACGAGCAGGTGCGGGCTCGCGGCCAGACGACACTGATGACGTCACTCGGTGGTGACGTTATGCCGTCGATGAGGTTGTTGCATATATTTACTGAAGTGTTCCAGGTTGCACGACGGTTTGGAATCCCTGGCACGACAATGTCACCTGGTTGCTAATTTAACGCCCACTCAGGTGGTAGGTCAGGCTGCTGTGGGAAGAGCGACATACATGACTGCAGCTAATGACAACAATATATTCGCAGATACGGCACAATAACCTTTGATTTTTTATTGTCTGCTCGAAGTCTGCCATTGTGCGTCACGATGTGCTGTGCGATGGTGGATCGTGACTGCGATTTCCTTGCCTCCCTGTGTCTGACACGTTCCGGTGACATCCATTGTGGAGACGTTAGCGACATGTGCCGATGGGCTATGATGGCATGATGGGGGCATCATGAATACAAATTGGAGGTCGACGTGTTTCCCCAATAATTTCTACTATTTAGCATTACGCTTATGGCAGTGCATAGTAAAAGGTATGCCAGAATCTAGATGAATGTGATTAAAATTACCACTTGCATAGCAAATAATTTAAAGAAAATTGTCATTGAAAGGCACCAGTTGTAGGGATGTTAAAGACACGTGTCGGTGGTGTTAGTTGCGCTTCTGTGCGTCAGTGTAAATTCTTTTTTGTCTTCTCAATAATACTCAAACAGAAGACTGTTGCCAATCTGGCTTCTCAGCTGGTCGATTATTCCATCATCTACATCCGCGCCGGTGCCGAACTGGCTTGGCAGCCGAAGCGAAGGCACTCCCAATGACGTGTCGATCGTGATTACAGAAAAGGGGGAGAAGAGTCCCCAGGTCATCGAGCCGGCGTTCCAATTGGTTCCGGCCCCGTCCGCTGGCGCCGAGTCTGTGGACCGCAGCCGCGACGTCGGCCAGGACGAATATACCGAGGTATGACCGACGGCTGGAGCGTAGCATAGTGCTTGATATCGGATATATGCCCGGCACGCGCTTGTTTATTCTGGATAGCAATGCTAAACCTGACGAGAATGCGGACGGCGTTGCACTTCACGCCTAAGTTCTCGCCATAGCGTCCTCTGATCCAGCAAGTAAGACGATTCAGCTTACTGGGACATTTTACTCGGATCCCGAATCGGAGCCGGAGCCGTCCAAAATTTCCCAGGCTCCGCATCCCTAGTGTCTATGCATGGGACTCCAAGGATAATTACATCTGTGAACAAATTTGGAAAGCAAAATGAAAATCACATAGACGCCTAACCAATAATCTCTTACCCGTGGGCTGCTTGTTGCCGATCTGGCCATCCGTAGGCTCTGCGCCCTGCAGGTTATTTCTGAACATTCCCCGCTGACGATGATCCAGGCCTACAGTTGACTGATATCATCGCTAATTCATACTAGCAATAGGTAAGAAGGGTAAAATAGCATCTTTCACTGGTGAGGTCAGGTTAGGCTAGCTCGGAAGACTATATTTGTTGTTAAGAGAAACTTTTTGGGACTTTGTGTAAACATGCATCCGAACAAGTCTAATTCCGGTTCTTTCCAGCATCCGGTCACCTTAATGTTGAATTGATTTACAGTCGGCGATGAAACATATATCAGCACCAACCGAAACGATGAATGCGCACTATTTTGTCCAGGTAATAGCAGCGCTGAGAGCATAGTGTGAAGCATATCCGCTGCATCTGATCGTCTTAATTGCGCCGTATCTGGTTTTACGGTGTCTGAGAGGCCCGACTGTCGCACCTTCGCAGCTCACCAGCTATCGAGCGAGTTTCTCGGCTGCCCGCTGACCGGGGAGATGTAGTTACACACTTGGCTGGAGTTTCGATCAGGCTGATGACTCTTCCATTACGAGCTCCGATGCTGACTGGAATTGGCTGGCCGGGTCAGGTCGAACTGGCCGTCTGGCCAGCTGTCATCTCACCTGATGGTGCCGTATGTCGGCGGCGGCAGACGGTGTCGCCTCGCCGTCTGTCTGAGGGAGGACGTCGGGTCAGCCGTAACCTCACCTGATGGCGACAAAGGTCGTCAGACGGTGTCACCTCGCCGCCTGACAAGGTGACGAGATGGCGTCTGTAGCGGGACGTCGGGTCAGCCGTCACCTCACCTGATGGCGACAAAGGTCGCCGGCGTCAGATGGATCACCTCTCCGCCCGTCCGATGACCGACCAGTCTGAACTGGGTCTGCGTGTGGCACCTCTTCACTGCAGTGTTGGCGTGAAGAGCCGGGCGCGGGATACATCACCTCCTCGGTCTCGTCTGAGGACGGCGTGGCAACCCGTTCTGTTCCCACGCCGCCACAGATGGGGCAGCCGCGTGAATTCCGCGGCAGATGTTCTTCATGGGTCTGATATTCACAATGGGCTCTTCGAGACCTTGCCTCCGACAATGGGCCGTGGCGCCGCGGGCTGACGCAATGTCGGCCGTCCGGCCTCGCGCCAACTCTTCAGGAAACTGCTATCGACTCGTGGTAGCAGGCGATGTCCTGGACTTCCACAATTGACCGTCGCCATACCCATGTGGAGGGGGTGGGGATGGAAAGAGCTCCCCTAAGCTTTTTCAGGAATAGCGGCTGAATGAATATACTCAGCCGCTGTTCCCGACTACTCTACCATCTTGGGATCTTAATTTAGGCAAAGTTTGCTGAGCCGATATTTCACCAACTCCCGCTTTTTCTGTACCGAGCTGAAAAATTAAGGTTGAGGTAATTTTTAATGCGAAAAATGATCAAGGGCACGTTACGTGCATTCTTGTTTCAGATGAGTCTCCTGTCAATGACATCCGGCCAGGTCAAATGTCTGGTACATGCTGTTCAACGCCATCTTATATAGACTGTTGCTGTTCCTCGTGAGGTCATGAGTTCAGTTTCGGCGTCGCCCAAGCCGTGCCACACTACATCTGGTGGCCAGTGAATGGCTTGTGACAACCTGTTCTCGTGTGATCTGACCTTGTTTTACTTGATTTGATTTGATGATTGTACACTTAGAAGAAGGCTGATATAATTGTTTTGTTAATCAATATATTGGCCTAGTGTGACCTAAGGTCGTTCTCGAGAGGTCAGAAGATGGGTAGTTTAGAAAGATATTTTAACATTCTATTGGTTCTTCTTGGAAGTAAAATTGCCTTAAAAAGTGGTGTACTGGGGTAATCCAAGCTTGAACTTGTTTAACCTGACCACATGTGACCTAACCTGAGTATTGAGTGTTCAGATATCAAACAGATGTGCAGATTTGTTCAATGGTTTTGTTGAAAGACCAGAAGCACATATATTCAGATTTTCCAGGTCATTACCCAGGAGAAAGGTCTTATTGTTATGTTAAATTGTAGAGGCGTCGGAATGACCAAATGACCCTCCGCCGACCGGTGGGTCCTGACTGGACTGGTCCTGACTATGCTGGATGTGGTCCTGACGATGCTGGATGTGGTCCTGATGCTGGATGTGGTGATGACTATGCTAGATGTGGTCCTGACGCTGGATGTGGTGGTGACGATGCTGGATGTGGTCCTGATGCTGGATGTGGTTCTGATGCTGGATGTGGTTCTGATGCTGGATGTGGTCCTGACGATGCTGGATGTGGTTCTGATCCTGGATGTGCTCCTGGTGCTGGATGTGCTCCTGATGCTGGATGTGCTCCTGATGCTGGATGTGCTCCTGATGCTGGATGTGGTCCTGATGCTGGATGTAGTCTTGATGCTGGATGTGGTCCTGAAGCTGGATGTGGTCCTGACGATGCTGGATGTGGTCGGCAGGACATTCTGCAGCTGCTGCTCGCAGAGGAGCGTCGGCAGACCTTGACTCCCGACTTCCTGTCAGGCCAGCGCTTCGTCACCTCATTAGAGCGAGCCATAGTCGTGGACTGGCTCATCCTGGTGCAGGTGAGTGTAGCGTCACTGTACCAGTAGCTCATCCTGGTGCAGGTGAGTGTAGCGTCACTGTACCAGTAGCTCATCCTGGTGCAGGTGAGTGTAGCGCGACCTCACGAGCTGCTCGTCCTGGTACAAGTGTGTGTATGCTGCTGTACCAGTGGCTCATCCTGATGCACATAAGCGTTACGCTACACCACCTGGATGGCCACTGAGCCGGTGGTGTGGTGAAGGCTCGAGGTGATACCTGTCCGGTGTACAGAAATGCGCGTTGCTGGTGAGTCTTCTGCCCAACGTGCTGGTGGTGGTGCGAACCACGTGGTATTCACGTCTGAGACCAGTCGCGCAGATAAAGTTGTCGAAAGCGCTGACAAAGCCTTGACCAATGTCATTGATTACCTACCAGTCGATATCCTGGCTACCTTGCGCACGTCACTGCCTGGTGATGCACGTAAGAGTAACACCAATCGATGGTAGCCGCACCAATCATCACTGACTGTTGGTGCAGGAGAGAATGTTACTGTTTAGAGGTAAAAGGAGCATGACATCGAGCCATTGCTCGTCATGAGGAACATTTTATTATCGATGGTGCATGAAAGGGCATCGCTGCTCGCTTATGCAGGTAGGAGAGTCACTGCTCGCTGACAGGTCAGTTTTGCTGCGGGGCACGAGGTGGAGCGTCGCTACTCTGTGTTCCCTTGTAGGTGCCTGGACATCGAGCACCCACAAGTCTATGAGGAGCACCGACGAAGATCTCCGAGCATCAACAAGAAAAAATCATCATGTTACAATTTTTTCTCAAAGTACACCCTTGGATTTCTCAAATCAAGTGAAATATAGTAAGATAGGGTATGAATGTTCAATATCCAGCAATGGTCTAACTAGCCCGACACATAAGTCGGCCCAGCTCCCAAATTAATGTTTATCTAATTTATCTCCATAACGTCCTTCAATCCATAACCTGGCGGGGGGTTAATGAGTTCAGTCCTGGATACCAAGGTCGCGGTGTAGTCGGCCGAGTGATAATGTTGTTGTTGTTGTTGAATTTGGCCAGCCTGCCACCTTCTCGGCGATATTGGCTGTGTATGCGATTATAGATGAGTTCATAAGAAGTGGACAGTGCCGTAGTGGGGTTGGGGGTGGGGGTGTAGAGTGGGTGTGGGGTCGGGTTATCGCCGTTTCATTTTAACATTGCACGAACACGCATCGCACACTATTATGAGCCTTCTTGTTCTGTTTTGTGATATTGTTTTTATATGTGGTGTCCTTTTGTTTTTGTGTTGCTTTTTTCCTTGTCTTGTTTTTTTTTTTTAATTAAATTTTGCACGTCATGGATTAAACAGGAAGAGAGCAGGTGGAGGAGTTGTCAGGATGCTAGTTCAGTGTTGGGAGGTTTCGGCACAGGTGTGTGGTTTGTTGTCGGTAGAGGTGCTGGTTGCTCGTGTTGTAAGTGCATAAGTAATGTATGTGCATGTGCAGGTGCTGTTGTTGTCTGAATCTGAGTGTTTCGAATTGGAATCGTATATTTTTTTTGTACTGCATTTGGCGTATTGTGGTTCTGACGGGCCTGGGGTGGGTGACTGTTTGCGTGTTCCGCAATGTGGTATTGGGGTTGGTGCCTATGTTGAGTAGGTGGGTGAGGTTTGTTGTGTTAGGTGAGGTTAGCGTCGAGGTTTGTTGTGTTTTGGTGCTGGTGTGGTACTTTGTGTTGTTGGTTGTGGCCTGATTATGATTCCTGGGTCTGTCTGAGCTCCTTTGGCGAGTGGCGTAGCCGTATGATTGGTTTGTGTTTGTGTAAATTGTGTGGATGGCTTTTGGTGGCGTGTAGGCTGAGCCAACTGCTAGTCGTTGACCCACCACCTTGCCCGCGACAGGGCCCAGCCCTCTAGGTGGACAAAACTGATAATTTATTTCTCCATTATCCACCGAGAACAGGCCCTGTCACGGCAGGTGTGGTCACCACCACAACCGACCCAGCGTAGTGTGCCGGTTGTGCATTTGTTCATGTGGTTTGATGCGGCACAGTTTTCAGAAGTTAATGTTGTATCGTGCCTCCCCCACCTCGAGTGTCCGTAGCGCTGACAGAGTCGACAGCGTCGAGGGAAGGGTGCTCGTGATGTGACTCTGTACCTAACGTAGCCGGCCTTAACTGCATGGGTGGCTGTCTTGTGCTGAAAGTCGGTATGAGAACGTGGGTGCTTTCTTTGTGTGCCGTGGTGTGATGGGGGGGCTGTAGACGGAGGAGATCCACTGGCTCCCAGACCTGAGAGCCAGTTCCTCCTCCGTCATCCAGGCCGACTCCCGTGCATATGTTGTGCCCTGTGATGTACTGAGATGTGCGGCTGGTATTGTGGTGATTGGTTTGTCAGTGATTTATTTTATACGTGTCAGCATGTCTAAGTCGTCGGAATTATAGGTCTGGAGTTATAGGCGGTCGGTTTGGAGGGTTTGGCTACATCCCCGATACTATGTTTTGAGCACCCACACACATTCTTGCTTAAGCCTCCCATTTATTTATTTATTTATTTATTTAACAATACATGCCCTCCACGTGCAGTGGCTATTACGGACAGTCTGGGTCACAGATATTTACAAAGAAAGGATAGATTTGTGGTCAGTAGTGGGAGCAGATGCGCAACAACATTCGTACACCAACATAACACAATACCCATATCACTCTCTGCACTACAAACACCGTGCTTGCAATACTAGCTATAAACGTGTGGTTTGTAGAAGTGATAGAAAAGCTATTTGGCACCCCTGGCGCCGCGCCTGCCCCGGCGTGTGTTCTTGGTGGGCGTTGTCACGGCGACGGCGACGGCGACGCTCCCCTCGTCTGGTTTCTCACTTGGGAGGGGTGTCGACTGGCGGGGGCGTCCAAGGTCGAGGCTTTGATGACGTCACAGTGATGGGGGCGCTCGACGTCGCAGCCCTGTTCGGCTGCGTGCACGTTGATTATGGGGGGAGGTGATGGTATTTGGCCAAGGCGATGGTTAGCAGATCCGTATGTATGGTAGAGCTGAAGATGGAAACCTGGTAGATCTGAAGCTAGACGATAGGAGGTAGACGATCACTGTTGTTGAAGACACAGGAATTCCGAGCGGCACCAAGTCGTCAGTGAGATAATTTCCTTCTCAGCCGCAGTGCAGGAAAGAAGACGGGCAGTACCTGATGCTTGATGGAAGGGAAGTCACTATGGAGAAAGGCACTGTCGCTTCTGCACTCACTCAGTTTTTCCGGCGTCCCTTCACTGCTCTGTAAAATAGTAGAGGAATAACCAGCAGAAAAGTCCACCGAGTCCAGTCACTTCGCACACGTGTAGCGTATAAGTACGCCGGTTTTGTTCAATGGTTCACTTTTTCTTCCTTTTTTCCTCGTGCACTGTTCACTTGCTCTGTTCACTTCTCACTCACACCTTGCAGTTTCACACACCTTGCATACAGAGGCAACAAAGAGGGAGAGGGAAAAGGTTGGGCGAGCGGCCGAGACGCGTCTGCTCGCGGCGCCGCGCTCAAGCCAACTGAAGCCCATCTCTGATCCATTGCATTCCCAACAGCGAATGACCTGCCGTCTGTGACCTGGCGTCACCTGACCGTCTGTGCCCTTGAGCCATCAGAGTGATCAAAAGTATTCGGAGATAGGTGCTGCACGACCGACGCAATCCATGCGCCCCTAAACCCAGATATGCAGTAGCTACATGACCGACGCAGTCGATGCGCCCCTAAACTCCGATATATGTAGTGGCTACACGACCGACACAGTCGATGTGCCCCTAAACTCCGAGACATGTAGTGCAAGAAGAGCAGAGCGCCGGTAACAGATCCATCCACCTTCTTACATTGATGAACCATGATATGAAGGTGGGTCTAATTATGCTGGCCACAGCAGGTCCACGGTGAGTTGATGAATGCCCGCTATTTCACGCAGGTGACGCCGAATTGATCGGTCAGATCTAATGCTTGATCGATCGTTGGGCGCTGAGAACAAGCCTAATGCCTTTGCATCGTAGATGACGCATGATGTTATGCCAATCATTCGACATGCCATAGCTTTCGGCGGAGTGCTTTTTGGATTGCAGACTGGAGAAACTGGGCAGCACAAATTGCTATTGCGTGCACCAATGCAGTGCTTGGTGTAAGTTTACTAGTGGCATGTGAATAGTATAGTGGTAACCTGCTCCGATGGCAGGCGACACTGGCAGGGGGGGGGGGGCAGGGGACGCCAGCTTCAGGGTGTGTCGGGTGCCGCACAATCCAGACGTTCTGACAGACGTAAATAACGTGTCTCTGGTTCCCGTATTTGCAGCCGTTCGGTGGTTCAGTCAATTTTTCGTCTTCCACCGTTTGATGGCCCAGCCAGAATCACTGTTCACGCACTTGTACTTGTTCAGTGATACAGTCGATGTTACCGTTCCATGTACTGTTCTATTTCATTATATCAGTTCCACCTCGGTAGCTCATCTGGTTCCACCTCGATACTAGGGCGCACTGGTCTCCCCTGTCCCGGCAAAACAGGACTCCAGTCGCTACACGCGTCGCTTACAGCCACCAGGAGGGATGGTCAGATGGCAACTGGTTCGATAATGCCGGGGACGCCGTAACGGGATAGCCGTGTCGGTGCATCGAAAGCACGTTAAGCTCCGGTTAGAATTCCGCCGATGTGCTACAATTTCCACGTCTGATGGTTGACGAGGGTAGCAACAAGCTCCGCTCAGCATAGTCTCCTTTTCCATACAGTTAGCACAGTCAACATTCGGGCCACGTTCATATAAAGGTGTTTTCATTGATAGCTTGCATCCCGCCACAGACAAAAGCTATTGATGTGACATCTACCGGTTCTTTTCCACCCCACGACGGGAAGACGAGCTAAGAAACTGGAACGTCCGGATTCCGACGTGAAACAGCGGGAAGACGACCTAAAGAGCCATGAATAATGAAAGTGATTAGCCATCATCGCCACCAACATACGGCAACTAGCTCCGTAAACTAGCAGCACGTCAACTTCTGCTGCGTTTCAATGGGCATTCCAAGGCCTCTTGATGCTCCTCTGACACGCACTACACCTTGACCATAGCCATGATTCTATATACAGGCATAGACTCGCCCAATCGCAGTCCACTGTCCAATCTATACATCCAATATCCTGGTAGTCCAATCTCTATATCAGCTCTGCTGTCGACCAACCCTACTCACACACCTCATCTCATCCCACCCCATCCCATCTCTTCCCTTCCTGATCACACTCCATGGCACCAACGTGGCGTAGAGGTGACGATTCGCTCCAGCCTGAGGGACGCTGGCAGCCACTCGGCTCGCTGATGTCCCCCAGATGGCGCCAGCCCTGACGCCTGCTTAATGAATGACGATGCACTTCGTACGGATGTGTTCTTCTCGGCAGGCAGGCCACGCCCTTCTCGGCAGACAGGCCACACCTATGGTCAGCCGGGCTGCACCGTGGCTCTGACCTGAGCCCAGACATGAGATGCGCGACCCAGAACACTGCTTGCGCACCGACGTGTTTTTTAGTTCTGACCGTGATCTTGTAGGTGTGATCTGACTGTAGCTGATCTGATGGTTGTGATCTGACAGTGATTGATCTGATGGTTGTGATCTGACCGTGACTGATCTGATGGTTGTGATCTGACCGTGACCGATCTCATGGCTGTGCTCTGATCGTGACTATTGTCCTGTGGTTCCGGGCTATGCTGTGTGGCCGTGACCTATGTCACGTATCTGGCAGCGTCACGTGCTGGGCAACACTACCTGCGGCCGTGACCTATGTCACCTGCGGCCGTGACCTATGTTGCGTGTCGGGCAGCACTACCTGCGGCTGGACACGTACACCCTGCACCTGGCCGTGTCGCTGATGGACCGCGTGCTGGCCGAGTTCAGCTGCCCGATAGACGAGATCCAGCTGCTGGGAGTGGCCGCCATCTGGGTGGCGGCCAAGGTGGAAGACGTCCTGCTGCCGTCGGTAATGGTGCCGCCGCGTCGCCAACAGCCCTCAACACCCGATATGTTGCTGTCGCGCGGCTCGCGGGTCGGCTATCCTCGGTGGGTCTCTCCCCCGCCGTGGTGCTGCGGAGGGTCCTGACCACAGACAGCACCGCTGTCGTTTGCACACTGTCCAGACCTGGCAACTGTGCCGTGCAATCAGTTTCCACCCGATAAGCTCCGTCTCGCGGTGACAGATTTCAAGCATGCACTGATAGTTTCAATATCTATGATGTGATGTGTTATTCAATATATAGGATCTCGTATCTAAAATATGCTGCGCTTTGGAAATCATCCGAACAGTTATGGTGTCTACCGTAGCATTTCTTGGCTGCTTGTCCACGACGCCGACCTACTACAATTTACTTGCCATCGCATTTGTTAGAAAACTACAGGCCTGCTTGTCTCTGAAGCCCAATTGAATAGTAAAAGTGTTGGCTACCTATGACTCTTGGGTTTTCAGGAACATCGCGTCCTGTCTGCATTTATGACCCTAAACATCGAGCCCGCTTTCTACACTATAAATGAAAAGAAGTGAATTGGTGATTAACCATTGTAGTGTGGTAGAATGTTGTACCCCTCGCAGTGCGGGTGAGGAAAGGTCAAATCTACCCCAATGATGTTTTTTCTAAGCGTGATAAAGAAACGTGGGAAATGACATAATGCAACTCTGCCATTGAACATTCAGTTATTTAGAACATGTTGATCTACCTATTTTGTTAATCTAGGTCGGTCGAGCCAGGTCAATATCTTAGTGCAGTCAGTCACCCGGTCATCGCCGTAGTCTTTTGACTGGCAACAACACAAATGGGTCGTCGTGTTTCAATATCGATGACATGTAGACGGAAGATATATTCCAACTCACGAACAAGCGCAACGGTCAAGTACTTATACATATGTGATGACATGGAGATTACTATTTTCGAAACAGATCGTGCTCAGGAAAAGATAAGGAGTGGCGCTAAAGCAAGGGCAAATGTTTACTTTTTTGAAGTTGGGAACAAAACTCCGAAGTTGCTATAAACTTTTTCACGTTAAATCACAGTCTATCGAATGTCTGTAATCTAATCACACCTGAGCCAAATTATCACTCCGTCTCCACCGCTCTACTGCAGCTCTTAGACGGGACAGGCTTCGTCGCTACAGTTATCAGACCGGACAGGCTGCGTCGCTACAGGTCTCAGACCGGACAGGCTTCGTCGCTACAGGTCTCAGACGGGACAGGCTTCGTCGCTACAGTTCTCAGACCGGACAGGCTGCGTCGCTACAGGTCTCAGACCGGACAGGCTGCGTCGCTACAGTTCTCAGACCGGACAGGCTTCGTCGCTACAGTTCTCAGACCGGACAGGCTGCGTCGCTACAGGTCTCAGACGGGACAGGCTTCGTCGCTACAGGTCTCAGACCGGACAGGCTGCGTCGCTACAGTTCTTAGACCGGACAGGCTGCGTCGCTACACTGCCGGGCTTCATTTCACGGTGCGACTGACGGCTGTCCGGTGCATAGCCGGGCAGCCAGTCTGAGCCGACCCAAGGTGTCAGCAGCCAGTCGGAGCCGACCCAAGGTGCCACCAGCCAGTCGGAGCCGACCCAAGGTGCCAACAGCCAGTCTGAGCCGACCCAAGGTGCCACCAGCCAGTCTGAGCCGACCCAAGGTGCCAGCAGCCAGTCTGAGCCGACCCAAGGTGTCAGCAGCCAGTCGGAGCCGACCCAAGGTGTCAGCAGCCAGTCTGAGCCGACCCAAGGTGCCACCAGCCAGTCGGAGCCGACCCAAGGTGCCACCAGCCAGTCTGAGCCGACCCAAGGCGCCAGCAGCCAGTCTGAGCCGACCCAAGGTGTCAGCAGCCAGTCTGAGCCGACCCAAGGTACCAGCAGCCAGTCTGAGCCGACCCAAGGTACCAGCAGCCAGTCGGAGCCTACCGCTGTAACGGGAGGTGGCAGCGGCCTGCCGGTGCCTACCGCCGTGACCGGAGGTGGCAGCGGTCGGTCGGAGCCTGCCGCCATGACCAGAGATGGCAGCGGCCTACCGGAGCCTACCGCAAGTGACAGCGGTCGGTCGAAGCCTACCGCCGTGACCGGAGGTGGCAGCGGTCGGTCGGAGCCTACCGCAAGCGACAGCGGTCGGTCGGAGCCTACCGCCATGACCGAAAGTGGCAGCGGCCTACCGGAGCCTACCGAAAGTGCCAGCGGTCGGTCGGAGCCTACCGCCGTGGCCGGAGGTGCCAGCGGTCGGTCGGAGTCTAGCAGTACGACCGGAGGTGGTAGCGGCCAGTCGGCGTGCAATGTTCACGGTAGCAGCGGCCAGTCGGCGTGCAATGTTCACGGTAGCAGCGGGGAGTCTGTGTGATATCCAGGCACAGCCCCACACCGCAAGCGAAAGTCGCTGTGCAGTGTCCGGTCACGGTCTAATGCGGTGGTAGGCGTCGCAGAGCTGCCGCATAATGTCCACGATGGCAGTGGGCAGAATGTGTACGGTGAAAACTGTTTCCAGGCGTCGACCTAGAAGCGACGCTTCTCGCCGTGGTGCAGGGCAACAAAAAGCATTCAGTCAGGTTGCCTGCAGTAAGCCAGGGTTCTGGGCGGGCGGTGTCAGTCTGGTGTTTCCGGATTGACTTGCGTGTGATTGTTTACCAGTCTCACCGTGGGTAGCGGCAGTTATTTTGCCGCACTTGAGGAGTTGCTTTTGCAGCAAACCTGTAAGTCTGTGCATAAATAGCGGACTGGGCAGCGCACCGTACGGTCTGGCTTATTTGTGCAGTGTGCATGTACCAATCGGTCATTTTCTCTTGATAGGCCGTGGGTAATTTGAGCCCACTCCATCCTAGCCCAGGAGGCAGAAACATGATTATGAGAAAACCAAGATGCAGAGAGGAGAGGAGGGGGGACGAGAAAAGGGAGATGGGGAGAGAATAATGGGAGTAAACGTTGCTCGCAACACTTAGAAGACTGGCTCCCCAGTGCTTGGAGGAAAACTCATTTTTTAATATTCGTTCAAAGTTCCGTAACTGAAAATTCATATTGGGCATGCTGCATTTGTTTCCATTAATTTCGCGAGCAAGTGACAATGCACTGACCAGTCAAAGTACCCACAGTGGATGAAAATATGCACAGCTGGGAACCATTCGATTGTCCTTGTCCCAGGCCTTACTCAATTCGAGCTCAAATTGTGACTGATGCACCTGATATCGCGAGCTACGAGTGTGGGGAGAGTTACGAGTCTGATGTCTAGTTCGTGATCTGTCGCACCTATGCCGACTGCGTTGACATTCAACACCTCTATGCTCTCGTCACACCCCCAGGCTCGGTCACTGCTGCGACTGACCAAGGACAGCTTCTCACTGGCCGCTCTGCTGCACATGGAGATGGTGGTGATACACGTGACCGACTTCCGACTGGTCCGCGTACATCCGGCCCAGCTGCTGTCACTGCTGCTGCATCGGATCTGCCCTAGTGACGTTTACCAGGTGTTTAGCCCATGGCTCACCGAGCACACGTACCGCGGCTCAGCCGGTGCTTCGCTTGCCAGTTGGCACGTGCTCAGTTCGAAGGGTGCGATGTGACGAGGCGTGAAGTCGGCATCTTCTAGCTGTGTGATGACAAATCACTGAATGATATTCGGTTGTAAACTAGAAGCGGTCCAGACGTCCGTGCCTCCAAGGTATTTCAAGTCAACTTTTTGTGTTTCTCGCACCAATACTGGTTTCGATCGATTTTTATGTGCTAGCAATGAATGAAGGGGTTCGCACCTCCTGATTTCTTGCATGTGAAGGATCGAAGTGGTTTTTATACCGGGCATCGTAACTCTGTGTTAAAGCTGAGCGTCTGGCATGCCAGAGTCACTGGGTTCGAGCACCCAGCGGTGCTCGTCCTTCCTGTCGGGGGTGGGGGGGGGGGGGGGAGAGGCAGCCGACGCCATATAGCCTCAGCCGCTAAGTGCTTCGCAAAACCACAACCAAACAAAAGTTCTCTATGACGAGCAATGCTAACAGTGTAGTCTCAGCAACTGGTGGTGTAACCATCCAAAAATGTGTATCTAGTGCTCAAGATTTACAATCTCTAGAGCAGGATACGCCAGTTGCTCTCCAATATGTGACAAATTCTGGTAGGGTGCTAAGAAAATGTATTCTTAATCACATTATGAATACTATGCTGTGGGGCTTTAACAGTCAAACATACCATGCCGCTCGACATCCACAGCAAAAACAGACTAGTGTTCTCCGGGCGTCTTGTCACCATTGCCTGTGCTCACTCCTGTCGATTCTGTCATTTTCAGAACGCCAGGTACGTGCACGGCTGC
Source organism: Imbricaverruca yamaguchii (assembly GCA_034440575.1). NCBI lineage: Eukaryota > Metazoa > Arthropoda > Thecostraca > Neoverrucidae > Imbricaverruca > Imbricaverruca yamaguchii. Next base: position 86,048 of record JAOTOL010001160.1, on the reverse strand, counting down.
CACTACCTGTTGGATTTGGCTACCTGTCGACTGGAGGGCCTGTACCGCTTGCCATCGGTGCTCGCCGCTAGCGCCATCTATGCCGCTCAACTGCTATTTCTAGGCGGCGATGCCAGGTGGCTTTCGGGGCTGGAGTGTATTAATTCCCCGTGAGTAGTGGAGGCTGCTGAATTAGAGAAACATCAGTGAAACGATGCTTCAGTTGATTGCCTGGTGCGAACAATAATTTTCAGAAAATGATGTATTGTACAGGAAAGACTTCTTACTTGTCTCAGTACTACTCATATTTGAAGTTTGTTTCAGGAAAGAAGATGTGACGTACGCTGCTGTGCAAATTCTGATTGAATTGAGCGATTCACACACGTCAACGCTTCAGGTAAGGGCGCGAGCGAACTTTACATGCGGCTTGTGTCCATAATGTTCGAGCTATTCCCCTTGGAATTTACTATCAAAGTCGATCACGTGATGAAAAAAAACCTCTGTGACCATGCAACATTATTCAGTCCAACTGTTAGTGATAATCACCTGCCACCAACGGTCTGCTCTTTCGCACGGTGGTGACATTAGAGGTGGATGCAACTGCGGTCACTAGGGGCATGTGCCACCCCCCCTCGGAAGGTGGTGCCCCTCTGGGCGGGAAAAGGCGCCCCTCCGAAAATACTGGTTCACCTCCCCCACACTCAACGGATCTTTAGCCGAAGACTCACTCCAGGTACTTTCGCAACGATGCCTCTCCGAGGAAATCGTGCCCCTACCGACGAGTGTCCAATGATTCCTGGATCCGCCCTGGAACGGTATCGGATTCGCTCCGTGGAGTGCTAGCCAAAGTCGTTCACTTGGTGTTCGCTTCGTTTGCTATGTGAATCTACCCTTAATGGAATAGGGTGCCTGTGGGGATGCCCGGAGTAGGGGCGCGAGTGCGAAACGCGAAGGAAAGTTAATCTCGTATGTCCGTCACAGGCCTCGAGTGTTCGCACTCTGGGTTCATTGATGAGTTTATTCCATCGCCTGCTTGGATTCATTGATAAAGAGCTGGTGTGGTTTCTGATGTGACAAGCTCACCAAATTGCATTACTGGGAGCAAAACTAAGTAGTGACTCTGCCTTGGACGAGACTCCCGACTACGGGATAGAAACCCCAGACTAGCAGTTTGTCATCCGGGCACTGGTGGCAGTTTCTGGCTGTGGTGCAAGGTGCATGCACCTATGGCGCGTGGGAATTTTGACGCAAGCCCCTTTCTTTGAACAGTGTTTGAGAGTATCTCACTTCATGATGTAAATACTTGTATGAATAGATTGTTCAAGAAAGAAGTACTTAATGAATAACACAAATGGGTAAAATAAAAGCACATCCATCAGCAAAGCGGTGTCAGTATCGGTATCACGCAGTATCAGTAATACGAATTCGAACACCGGGAATTCGCAACTCCAAGTAGTTGATGAGATTCGACTGTGGCTTTTCAGCTTCAGACCTGCATTCTTTAGCCAGTGTAGCGAGTGAACGACATGCCGCGTGGGTGACGCGATCCCCCTGTCGCAGGGGACTCACAAGAAGTACAGCAGTGTGTCAAGGTACCAAAACTTGTCGGCGTGCGACGAGTTGTCGGCGGCCCATGCGCGCTGCGTGGTGCGTCAGCTGACAGGATCTCCGGCCCCACCGAGGATCTGTGACGGAGGGCTCCACTGTCTGCCAGTCTGTGTCGCTGACCTGACCCAAGGAGCGGCAACAGAGGGTGATGCTGTCTGTCAGTCAGTCTGTGCCGCTGACCTGACCCAAGGAGCGGCAACAGAGGGTGATGCTGTCTGCCAGTCTGTGCCGCTGACCTGACCCAAGGAGCGGCAACAGAGGGTGATGCTGTCTGTCAGTCAGTCTGTGCCGCTGACCTGACCCAAGGAGCGGCAACAGAGGGTGATGCTGTCTGCCAGTCTGCGCCGCCGCTGACCTGACACGAGGAGCGGCAACAGAGGGTAACGCTGTCTGCCAGTCTGTGCCGCTGACCTGACCCAAGGAGCGGCAACAGAGGATGACTCTGTCAGTTTGTGCCACCGCCGGCCTGACCCGAGGAACAGCGACAGATGACTCAGGCCCGGGGTTCCGACCCGATGCCGTGATCTCTAGTTCTGGGCAGAACCCAGTGCAGAAGTTCTGATATCGCGGGCCTTCACATTGTTGGATGCGCGGTGCTTGGAGGAATATTGTCCAGCCATAGTTAACTGTTGATATGTAGCGCCGAGCATTCGGAATATTTTAATTGTTTGTTGAGAAAATGTGCGAAGAAATAATAATGAATGAAGAGACGTCGCGCTGCCTTTTATGCCTCATATTCCATGATGTTCACCAGTTGAAAATGAGCCATGTTCATGTATTCAATGCGTCTATAAACATATTAAATATTTCAATTTTTGTTTGTGTCAATTTGGGTGGTTCAAGAATGCTCTGTTGTGCGAAGTTCGTCGATATTTGGAATGCGATCAGGTTGGCTGTATTGCTTCAATCGGACGTCAATCGTTTCGTTCAGTCGGCGAGTTTACCGATGGTCGACTGTGCACTTCTCTCCCTGATCTGATCATCCGTTCATCAGTGGCTGCATCCCAGAACATGTAGATACATTTAGTTTTCCTCCGACATAAATAACAACTCCCGGCCAGTTAAATTCAGACGTGTCTGAAGGCTGTTTTATTGTGATTGTATAAGTAAGGACATCCCGCACCCACGCAGGAAGTATTTTGTTAGGGATATATGTGCGGATCACCCACATCCGCCGTATCTGCGCCATAAATATGCCCGTTTCTGTCTGATGTTGTCTCAAGCTATTTATATGAATGTCATAGAGGGCTGTGGAGATATTTATGCATGATGGAATAAACTCATCTTTATCGTAATAGTAGGCCGAAACATACCAACAACTAGCATTTGTCATATGCAGACTTGTGTTCGACTCAATTCCTGGTTGTGTCGACTCGCATGTGACTCATAGATCTTGATCTGATTCGACTCGCGACTCAGACTGAGAAATGTCGATCGATTCAGATCCGACTCGGTGGCATCGGACTCACGAGCCATATGATTCAGTGTGTACTGCCCGCATGTGATATTTAAATGATTGACTCACGATTGCTCATTTTTTTGTTTAAAGAAAAATGTGATTCAACTCGCAACTTGAGATATATTTCGGGGAAAAGAATCTATTCAATTCACGACTCGTCCAAAAACGATTCATTCATGAGTCGATTCTCGATTCAGCTCGAGTCGAGCATAAGTCCGGTCATATGTTTCGCGACAGCGGGGCGGTACCGGAGCGTGAAAAGCGGAGAAACAGCCGCCAGTTTCCGTCAATCGCGAAACATCCAGGGAGAGGTCTACGCGTGCGAAACTTGCAAAATGCTTTGCACGTATGTCATACTTTTCCATAGTTTACCCGCAGCAATGGACATGGGATTGTTCAGCGCCCTGAATGTCGGAGAATGGGAGTGATTTTCCATTGAAAATAAACTAGGCATATGAATTTCAGGACCCAAGCCAGGATGCCGATGCTTCGGTATGTCTGCTCAGGTTCTAGGCGAAATGTCTTGAACCACAGCTACCTAGTTCATGACAAGCATACCAAATGAATTAAGTTTTTATTTCCATCAAAATGCCATTCAATTTTGGCACTATATAACTGAGCCCTTGGGCCTGAACCATTTTTCATAGTCACCTTATTTCCTTCACACTCGATGAGAATTCCAATATAAGGGGCGGTGTCGAAATATGTAAATAGACGAGTCTTTCCTCATAGACGATGTAAGCACTTGCATTTCAACCATTTGAACTTTTCTTATTTCCTGCTATTCTAAGTTAGGGTCTGGATAGATACGTGCCTACCGATGTAGTTTTGCTTCAATTTCTACAGTCTATTAATTCATTTCGCCGGATAATCACTTTTTCCACCCTTACGGAACGAAAGAAACCAGTCTTCAATATCCATCTTGTGCCCACGCACTTGTGTCACACGCTCTCTTCACACACTCTTCGAAAAGCCGACTGTGATCTAACTTCTAAAACGGGAGCATTCCCGTGGTCAGGAGAGTCACCCCGTCGCACAACTGACCCCTACAAATACTAGCTTCGAAAGAGGTGAGTATTCAGCCGTTTTTCCGTGGACCAACGAGCCTCCGGGCGTCCAGCCGATCGGAGATGGAATTTCGAACCATCGGCGCCCGATGGTTCGAGAGATAGTTCTATCTTGGCCTAGTTGATTTCTGGTTTGGAGTTTCTTGAAGTGTCTGCATCAATGAGAATACTTTTCTGTGATTCGCGTGTATTTTTGCACGCTTTTTTCCCGCGTTTTTCTCAATTGTTAGCCCTGCCATTTTTTATATCACTCCTGACGATGGCCCCTGGCCGAAACGTTGAGTAATATAGCATAATCTCTAACGCTACTTTTGATGTAAACTCAGCACCTCCTGGTATATTGAGGGTCGTACATTTCGTCTCACGCAATGCTTATAGTCGCAGGTTAATTGGTCGCGTATTCTTCCAGAAGATTTGCTTCCACACGTTATAGCCGATTGCACAAGACATCTGCTGGTATACATCCAAATAAAGACAAATTGAACTCAATTCTCACATATAAATCGAATGGTGATAGCAGGATTATCATAAACATTTTTGCATAAAGCAAAATAGCACTGGCTAGATGCACGATGCGTCTACAAAGATACTGTGACATTGTACTTTAAGCAGTAAAAGTAACGACAGCTGGCACGCCTGATTGAAGTGCTTAATGAGTACCTACTAGAAGCTATCAGAATCTGGTTGCCACTCAGCGTCTAGCGTCCGCACCCTGTGAGCTGCATGTCGACATGGGCCCATGCTCGGACGGTGTGCCAGCCGAGTTCAAAGCGCGGCAGCTGCAATAGTGGTGCGGCAGATGAGCGGGACGAGCACCGGCCCCGTTCACAATCTGGTTTACAACCCAGAAACATGCCCGTGGTCGGGGTTGGTACCCTGCGAGATACCCGTGGGCAGGGTCCGTACCCTGGGACATGTCCTTAGCCAGAACCACTACACGGGGCAGATCCTCAACATGGGACAGGGGACAGTATTCTATGACAGACCCTTCGACTGTCGTCAGCGCCCTATGACATGTGTCCATTTAGTTGGCTACTGCAAGACCCGTTCAAATGTCTTTTGTTGTATTTTGGGCAGCTCCATTACCAAGGTCAGAGGCGCACAACTCCAAGTACAGCATAACAATCGACGCCATCTGATGTCACGGCACTTGGTCGCCCCACACCGGAGGAAGCAGGACAGTCGCGTCCTTGACTGACATCACACCTAGGCTGGGGTTCGATGTGTCGCGTCACGCGATAGGATCCGTCCTGTTGAGTGCCTGCTGTTGTTTCTGCTCGCGCCGCCGCCGCCGCCGCCGCGACTGCACGGGCTCGGTGGCCGGCACGCCCTGCGGCCGCTGGCAGCCGTCAGGCGCGCTGGCCGTCGACAGGTGAGACACGTCGGCCGCACCGGCGGCGCCGCCGCCGCCTCGAGCCACCGCCAGCACCGAGTCGAGCCGGTTCAGAATGTCCTGGAAGCGGCGGTCGTCCTCGGCGGCCACCGGCTCCAGCTGCTGCTGCGGGGACAGCGGCGGCAGCCGCGCCGCCTCGGCCGGGGCCGGCTGGATGGCGCGCGGCAGCAGCGTCAGCCCGATGTCGGCCCCGCTGGCGGTCGGCTCGTGCGCCAGCAGCTGGACGGTGACGCGCGGGTCGCGGTAGGTGGCGGCCGCCAGCATGTGCTCCCAGGGGTGGAACTGGACGGCGACCACGGGCCGCGTGCTGCTGAGCGCCGTGAGCGCGGCGCACCGCTCGCCCGTGTCGGCGTTCCACACGTGCAGGCAGCCGTCCTCGGAGCCGGACAGGTAGTAGGTGCCGCAGGGGCTGAGGCAGCCGCGCACCAGCGCCCGGCTGTTGAGGTGGCCCGTCAGCAGCTGCAGCTGCAGCAGGTGCTTGGTGTCGAGCGCCACCACCACGCCGTTGCGAGCCTGCACGAACAGCCGCTGGCCGGCTGGGTGCAGCACCAGCTGGTTGATGGGCGCACCGTCTGCCGCCTCCACGCCGACGCTGCGCTCCTGCGTAATCTCGGGCCGGCTCCTGCGCGATAGCCACGCCCACACGGTCAGCTGGCCGCCGGCGTCGCCCACGTAGAGGTGGCCGCCGTCGGCAGCGCAGCACAGGCTGTTGACGGCCGCGGCACCGGCGGTCAGCTCGTCGGTCAGCCGCGGCTCGGCCGACAGCTCGTGCGAACTCGTCTTCCACACGCGCACCACGCCATCGTAGCAGCCGGTGACGAGGTAGCGCGGCGTGGTCAGATGGAAGAGCGCCGTGTACACATAGCCGGGGTGTGGCAGCACGAGCGACTGGAAGCCGCCGGCGTCCTGCAGCCGCCACAGCCTGGCCGTCCAGTCGGCAGAGGCGGTCAGCAGCAGGTCGTCCGCCCACACCAGCTCGTACACCAGCCCGGCGTGGCCCAGCAGCGCGTGCGTGCGCACACCGGACGGCACCTGGTACACCAACACGGGAAACTGCGCGCCGCGCTGCACGCCGCACGCCAACCGGTGGCCCGTGCCGTCGAAGCGCAGCGCCTGGCACGCCTCGGCGTCGTCGGCGAGCGTCAGCAGGCTGACGGTGGGCAGCCGGCACTGTTGGCCGTGCAGGCGCGACCAGGCGGGCGGCGGCAGCGCCGACTCTGGCTCGTCGCTGCCGCGCCGGCCGGGCGCCGCCTCCGCCTCGGCCCCCCGCTCCGGCTGCGTGGGGAACAGCGAGCGCCGGCAGGCGGCCAGCTGCGGCGGCGTCACGCCGCTCACCGTCACGTGCAGCGTGCCGGCCAGCTTGTGCCGGCCGCCCGACCGCCACCAGCTGTAGATGGGCTTGGCGCGCAGGGTGCGGTCCACCGGCGGCCGCAGCAGCTGCAGCCGCAGCCGGCGCTCGGTGTTGGTCCGCCCTCCGACGCCGACCAGCCGCAGGAACGCCCACGCCACGGCCGTGAGCTGCGGGTGGGACGTCAGCACCTCCAGCATCAGGCACACGCGCGGCTCCAGCCCGGTCAGGTAGGCGAGGCTCTCGTTGAACACGAGCAGCTCGTCCCAGAGCAGGTGGCCGGCGGCGCCGGCAGCGCCCGGCCGCGTCATCACCGGCAGGATGGCCGTCACACTGTCCGGCTCGTAGAAGTAGGAGACGTGCCGCTGCGGGTCCTGTTTCTGCACCGGCTCGCCGCTGTTGGTGTCGATCACGTGCACGCGCACCATGGGTCGGCTCAGCTGCCAGCGGCCGTCGTCCAGCCGGTCGCACTGGTGCACCAGGACGCCCATCACCTGGACGGCGGCGGCGGCGGCCGGAGCCGAGTCGCTCGCCTGTTCGCTGGAGCGTAGCGTCGCCAGCGGAACCATCTCGGCGGCCTGCGCGGGTGGCTTCCTGCGGTTCCGCCGGTTCGGCCTACTGGGCGGCTTTGGGGCCACGTCGCGCTGGCCGGCGCCGGTCTCGTTCACTGTCGTGACTGTCGTTTCGGGAACCCTGTTTTCACGCTCCTGAATTTCGCAAGATTGGTGCGTGGTATCCGGCTTTGCACGCTCTCGTGCAGTTTTCCTTCCTTTGCTACCGACTCGTTCCTCTGTCGTCACAGCCTCATCCCCCTTTCCCTCGGTGTTGATGCCATCAACCTTTTCTACAATAGTTTTGGAGTCCTTGGTCTCTGTCACCTCGTACGATGGATTCTGCCATCCACGTTCCTCGCTGTTCCTGTTATTGTTCGTTCGCTTGTGCGATTTGTCACGAAGCGTCATCGATATGCTGCGTTTTGTTCGGTTTATGAAACCAGTCGGCGCCTTATCGCCCTTATCCAGCGCCGTCAGCGGCTGCTTGTCACCATTTCCAGCCATGGTAATAGTGACGGCGATGCTTCTGCTACCGAAATTTATCTCCCTCTTTCTCTCTCCCTCTGGATACCAATTATCATTACGACTTGGCTGCTGAAGTTATAGGTCACTTCTCGTAGACAAGCACACAATACACTATGGCGCAGAATGGATCTACGGCCACTGACAGATGTCAAGGACGAAACGTCCAGCTGAACATCTGAAAGGCCGGGAATAATCTCGTACTAACACAACCTATGACGCCGGTTGGACACGTGCGAACCCGTCATGCTTCGGACATCTCACCATCACCAACGTGCAAACATCAACGAGTTGATGCAGGCTGAAGCTTGCACAACACAACCAGTACGAAACACAAACCACGAATGACCCTGCACTCGACACAGCACTGGCAGCAAGCGGCAGACCACATGCGACATTTGTTGACTCGCCGTCACTGGTTGCCTAGCAACGAAATCGATCGGGCCTGATCGGGCCTACACTAGCAGTGAGCGTAGGGCCGGGGCGCCAGGTGGCCAGGTCTGGCAGTCTGTCGCCAATTTGTCGAATTTTCGACATGAACAGCAATTAAAAATGATCAGAACAGCCATTGGCGCCCAGATTTCACTAAATTTGTGATTTATGATTCCTAAGTGACTACTTTAATGTTGATATCCGTACGTTAAAACCAACTGGGCACAATTCCAATCTAGGCCGCATATTGGGTGCGCACAACTAGCCGTCATGTCTGGACTGAAGAGCATCGTGCCGGTGGCTGGAAAATTGAGCCGGGCCGTGAAAAGAAGCTCCACGATCCCCAAAAAAGTTACCTGAACTAGACACAATTTAGAATATGTCCAGAAAAATCGCGTCGGGCCTTGAAAACGCAGATCGAGGCCCGATGACTCACGCCAGTGCCTCGCGGACACATGCCTGGGCCCGAAAAATTGTGCTGTAAGTCCATATTTTCCCATCGAGGTCCCACACTTATCATAATGGGCCCTAGACTAATACAGCATGGTTCTAAGAGCGCTGGATCGGGAGACCAAACACATACGGGGGTCTCGAATACGCACCTGGTCCTGCAAAAATGCGTTGGGCTGTATAATATGCACCGGCGTCATAAAAAACACACCTGCGACCTTTAGGTCATGCCGGGGCCCTGGCGCGTTCCGCTTCTAGCGCTTAATACAAGCCTGACGTGCTTTGAGAGGACTGCGGGGTCCTCAAAGCACACCTCGCGAGGTGATAAAAACGGAATTAGGACCTAAAAATAAGCCGGGCTGACAAAATGCTGCATAGTCCACGAGAAAATGTAAGAAATATACTAGCCAGGGCATTAAATCAACACATCGGGGGTTTCGAAAACACAACGGTCCCTCAAAAAACGTATCTCTAATTTGTAAATAACGCCCAAGCCCTTAGCAACGTCGGAGGGTCAAAAACTGGCCCAGGACACAAAAATCCGTTGTGGCCCCAAATACATCAATATACGAACAAAAGAACGAGACGGGCTTCGAAAAGAGCACCACACCAGCTCATCGGTTCGGTAGCCAATTTTGCAACGTATCTTCGTTTTAAGGACGAGGTACATCAAAGTTCAGAGGAATATCCAGAATTAATTTCCAGGAGAAAATGTGAAGAGAAAGAAAAGTAAGCATCGATTTTAATTCATCGCATCTTTTCCAGCGAACTCCAATACGAAGCACTCTATGGCGTAAATTATGACACAAGTGACAAGACGATCATATGGCTGCATTTAACAAAACTGAAGGTGTCCGGCAGAAACTGCAGACACGGTAGAAACGCAAGGAGGGTGTGCACGAACACGAACTCTGAAGCGGTGGTGGTAACCGGTATCTTTAGACTGAAATGCGTGGATTTGAAACCTCAGTATTGTTTTGTGTGATTTTCACAGGTGTAATTTTTGCACAATGAGATAAATTGGGAAGGGATGTCACACAAAAAAATATATAACGGGGCAGAGGACGTTGAAATTCGGTCATTTCGGAACGATGTTGTTACGTTTCGCCCTCTCGACGGGAAGATTAAGTTATCGTAAGTTATTTTGATAAAAGTAAATCCTTTTCCATGTGGAAGAAAAAACTCTTGAACATAATCCGGTGACTTTTCAGAAATGGTACCGGATTGGCTTCGTCCAAATCAGCTTACCTCCTTCCTCAACCTGATGGAAATCCTAGATACGCCACGGCTTTAAATCAAGTTCATCTTAGCAGCTATGGGTATCTCAACTGATGAACCGATTAACCGTGGTGAGGCCTTTCTGTTTTTTACTGCAATGACTATGCAACACTTACAGACCATAGTTGGTGGTGTCCATACCTTGAGAAACTCCAGACCAGTGGTACTGGATCACTGTCGCAAGGTTGGCAGCACAAAAGCCATTATGAAGCCCATTTGTCAGTGCAACGCCCTTAAGGTCAATGCTAGATTTGCTCAAAATCGTGCGTGTCGCTGTCCCGATACCCCCCCCCTTCCTCCGATTCCCGAGCCACTGGTTCAGCCACTTCCCTGCTCGACTGAGCTCTTTCAATTGCACATTTTTATTTTGATAATTTAATCCGAGTTGTTGCTGGGGTGGATTTAGGAACCAGGGTTCTATTGCTAAGCAGAGCTTGTTGCGTGAACCCTGGTCCCACCACCCGATCCATGAATTCTAGTTCAACGGTAGAATTTAGACCGAAAGTTTAACGTGCTGTCAATGCACAGACACGGCCGCTCGGTAGCTCCTCCCGGGCTTATCGGACCAGCTGCCAGCCGACACTCCCGGCCGAGGGCTAAATGCGAGGGCACGAAGCGACTTGAACCCTGTGTTGTCAGGATAGAAACCAGTGCGGGTCAGCGCTCTAACGAACTGAGCTACCGTGGCGGCCTACCCTTTTAATGATCGCCGTTCTCCTTGTACATTGTGCACATAATTCTGTGTCACTTATTGTATATGGTGTATAAAATTGTTTTCTATCATCGCCGTGGAAGTATCCATGGCAGTTTCTGAAAGTTACACATTCGGCTAGTGCCCTCTACGTGGCGCTTGGCGTTCACTTATTTGTGAGAGCGATGCACGGAACGGCATTATATGAAAACAACCTTGTAGCTAAAGTATGGTACTTTCGTGTGTGAAATGAACTATCTTTAGTGAAACGTTCACCAACGAAGGGCAATTTAAGCTCAATATGAAAGATGTTTTGTCCACTTTGAGCTTAACGATCATGGCGTGCATGTAGCATCCGTGCTCCCGGGACAAAAAGTCGAACGATGAGAAGCCGATGACACAAAGTCGAAAGGATAAATTCGAAAGGCATAAAAGTCAAAAGGACAAAAGTCGAAAGAATAAAAGTCGAAAGAATAAAAGTCGAAGAGGAACAAGTCAAATCGGACAATGAAAAAACGGGATCGGCAAAGGGAATCTGGGGCGGCACCCAGGAGTGAGACGAAGGAAGTGGATGGAGGACACCAGAGAGCGGGACGGGTCAAGTAGATTTGGGAGTAAATTATGTATATACAATATGTGTTATATATATATATATATATATAAATATATATATACATGTGTGTGTGCGTGTGTGTGTGTGTGTGTATGTATTTATTTATTTTGGTGGTGAATATGGAACCCGCACCCATTTGTTCTGCAACTTTACATTTCACGGATTTTCCTCTCTCGGTGCGATTTTTTGCACCATTGTTCGACCAAAATTTTAGATTTATATATCTTTTTCTGCTAAGTTTCGCCCCACTCGGATATGTGTGACTTTGGGCATACATTAAGGATAAAATGGGCAAAAGTCGATACAATTTCACGTTATAAAAAATACTCACGCTTTTCACGTCCGTTAGACATCTGACTCCGTTTCCCTTCTGACTTTTCTGGGATTTTTCTGACATCTGATATTTCTTCTAATTTTATCCGCTTGACTTTTTTCCGTTCGAATTATATTCCTTCGATTTTCATCATTTCTACTTTCATTTCGTTTCACTTTTCCATTTGACTTCTCTTCTACTTTTATCAGTTCGACGGTTTGCCCTTGTTGTCTTGTCTTGTTGTTCGTTCGACATTTATTCTTTCGACTGTGGGCCTGTTTGACTTTTGTGTATTCGGTTGCACCCAATTCGATTTTTTTGTCCTTTTACTTTTTGACTTTCGATTTTCGACTTCTTGTCCGAGTACTCATAAAGATGCATATAAGACACAAATATTTGAAGTTGTTTTTACATAGCATTTGCTTCAGGTCTTAGGGAGACGCGGACACCAAATAGTGGGGACGAGTGGTCTAGGGGTAAGTTGCCCATATCACAATCGAAAGATTGTGAGTTCGAGTCTCACCTGTCGCTACTCTCCGCCCGCGACCAATCGGCATGAGAAATTGGCGACGCTACACGACTCAACGGTCGTCGTGTCGTAAAACCAGTAACCAACCAACCAACCGGACACCAAATAGTTTGGCATTACTGCGGTCATTGGCCAATACTCATATCATACTCCGCAGTGACAGGTGAACTCAGGAAGGAAAACTTCGGGACGAAGGACAGAGTACCTTTCGGTTAATTTTGCGAAGAAAAAAATGTAGCAGGGATATTCGCGGGTATGACAGAGCTAAAGAGTGCTTTTGTATATTATAGGGAGGCATTAGCATCAAATTGGTACAGCTTGACTTACTGCCGTCGGGATATATCCTATCCTATATTAGGGGCGGGGATGGACGAGCGGTTAAGGTGTCGGGCTACGGGTCCCGAAAAGGTGTGTGGTAAAGGTCCCGAGTTCGACTCTAGCGCCACTCAGGACATTTCCCAATCCCGCGGCCCACCGGCGAAACAGTGTGGGCGGCGCCATTAGCCGTGAATGTGCATAAAGTGTGTCGTGAACCAACCAATAAACAAACAAACTATCCTACATTATGCTTAATTTCAATCATGCCATACACAAACGTGACCCAGATCCTATGTTTGGACATTCAGGCTTTGTCATAATATGACCGTTTACAGCACCTTAAAAGTATTATAAGCATACAAATGTAATTACTATTTACTGTTGCTCTCGAACGAAAATGGCAGTCTGTAGTCGGTGAAAAAGCGTGGTGCTGCGCCTGCAAACCAGTACCAAGAATGAGAAAATAAAGAATCGGTTCTGATTCGAAAATCGCCTTCGCTTGCTTTCCAAACTTCCATTCACATGGTGATGGAAAACAAATCCGTGTCGTCCAGATAACAAAACAAACAAAACAAAAAACGCTCCTTCACCTTGGGTCTAAAAAGCAAAGCAATCGGATCTCGAGTCAGGTCTGGTTGGGCGAGTCGCTCATCCGATTTTCATGTTATCAATAATTACCGCATTGGTCTTGCTGGGCTTCACACAACTGGTAATGAACGTAATAACTTGCATTGCATTTGCCCATCTTATTACTCAATCCAATATTGAAATTAGTTAATCAATTGCAATTCGATGAACTTGTTCCATGAACATCCACCCGTTGGATTCGATGACACGCAAGTTTCCGGTTCATGGCCAGCATTTTGGGCATAGGAACGGAAAAAAATGGGGATTAGACCGATTTTTATGCAATTTTTTTCCACAGCTAACGCCATAGGGTTGGCTAAGCCAGGATAAAATAATGGGAGCTGTCCCTCGGAGACTCATGATCGACGTTAAAGGCCTGACCTAATATGGTAATTTTGCAGAAATACATGACGTGCGCTGAATCTGCTGAATACGAATGCGAGAATGTGTATTAAGTGAACGGAAGTGGCAGGTACATTATTCACAATATATCTCATAACTCTGTGTCGGACTGCAGCCCGGTGGCCACCAGATAGCCAGCGCCCAGTTAGCACTGGCACAAATTATGGCCCGTCGTAACGTGCGATGGTTTTGGCAGATCCGCCATTATGCCATGTAAATCAAAATGTAATGCTGGCGCGTGCGGCAACATTGACTATCACTTCACATTATCTGGCATTAGCTAGCGAATAACGCTAGGAAGTATGACGTCTATGGGAGCGATTAGCCATTATCCAATCTGGGCCAGGTGAGGACGTGTTCCAAAGTTCCAAAGTAGGCTGGGTACATAATACTGGGTACATTAGCTGGGTCTAGGGGGCAAAATGCTGTGTGCTTTTATTCGTAAGCTAATAGCAGAAACGGATATTTCGCATAACAGGGTGCCACAGTCCACGGCTTTGCCACGGGGGGGGTGAGGCGACAAGGGATACAATTTTTCAACGTTTTGGGCGCTTGACGTTACGATAATCGACGTTGAATGAAAGTTAGTTGTTTGTTAAGTTTGTTAGTTGTTAGGAGCGGTTAGTAGCAATATGCTTTTATGCAGGGTTGTGTGCGAAGTTAGTGCGGTAATTTGCAATTCGGATCATCAACGTCCGTTGTACGTACGTTGTGCGTCTAGGCAATCATTTCACGTTGTGAATTGTAAGGCAAATCGACTCATGTACGTCCGATGGCAACTCTGGGTAATAGCTTTATATTCTGCTAATTTTAAGGCAAGTCGGCTCATCTACGTCCAACGGCACCGTTCGGTAGCCATACATTTGGAACGGGAAAGCGAACCGGCTCACGTACGCCCGACGCACTTCGTAGACTGCTATTAACGCTATTCCTACGAGTATATGCGTGGGTACACAGCGCGTGTTGGAGTGCGTGTTGCAGTGCGTGTTGGTGGTGTGGTGTCTGCAATGCTTCTGCTAGTTTTGTGACGTACAGCCAAATAGTAATGCAGGGCGGGGGCGGTCAGAGGCGGGTGTCGGGGTCAGTCGGGTCGTCCTGGCCCGTCTCTTCTGACGGAGTCCCATCTCGACTTATAATTGGGTCTGAAGTCAGACGACAGCCTTGGGTGGGCTGCGGTGTGCAGGTGGGCAGAGTCCCGCCCGTCTGTCTCAGTAGGTCGCAGCAGAGTGGGTTTGATTTCTGTATCTGATTTTACGCCGTTTATGCGTCCAGATTCCTCTACCTGTCGTCGTCGTTCGAGCGGTCTGGCCCTGGAACCGCCTTGTGTCTGTACCCACGATCCGCCCGGTCACAGTCTGTCGTATTTTCAAAGGCACAAGGTGCTGCAGTCCACAAGAAGGCACGGGTAGGGAGGCACACGGTTCTCCTAACACGCGCCCTGGGAGGGTCCATGAAATTTACGCACACTGGAGGGGGGGGGGGGTGGAGGATTCCGCCACTCTAAGATCTCGGTTCTTATTAAAGCAGGAGTAACAAAATTCACAGGGTGGATGGGAATGGTAGTGAACTCATTTGTGTGCAAATGGCAAGACCTTAGGTCAACATCTTTAAGGTCAAATGAAGTCGCATATGTCAAAATTGTATTGTTTTGCGTGGCTTGGCTTGTCATTGTTATGAATCGCTGTGATTATGCTAAAGTGATCCAAAATGGGCGTCGATGATGTTTTTGACATTACCAATGATGCGATACAGATGATAGACACGGAATTTGACCTCAGGTCACCTATATAGCAACACTTCATCAGGTCATTACTTGTTCCAGTTACTGGAATCGAGCCGCCCGTCCGACTGCTCCGTCTAGCGGCTCGGCGCACTCGACTTCGCGTAGAAAGGAGTGAAGTACATTCATTATAAGAATAGAGGGCTTGCTTTTCAGTAGTCCACGGAGGGCTGATGGACGGAGTTCGTGGGCAACTAGTTCAGTGTCCAAAGTGCAAGCAAAGAGGGCCTTTGCGGTTCATAATTGCACTGATCTTTGATATCCAAAGACATAAGTTTTTAGGAATAAAGTATGGAAACGATTAGGTGCACAATGGCAAACAGTAATTATCAGGATGTGTAGGGAATGACATGCAAAGTGACATCAATCGCATGGCAGTCATTTGTATTTATGACAACCTTCCAGTTGGCAACATTTAGTTCCATTAACCTGTCATGAACTTGACCTGACTTGACCTTGAAACTATATAGCATAACAATATACATCAAACAAGTCGCTAGTTTTTCGAAGAACACTTCACTTTTGCCAATATACGGGAAGCGCATCAGCGCCGATCTTTGTGGTCGGGCGCTAAAAATATTTTTAACTTTAACGGCCCCTAAATTGAAGATGAAAAACATTTCGGAAGATTTCCATTTTTGCTGGAAACAACGCGCCGGTCATTTCTAAGCAGGGATGCAAAAACAATGCCGTATTTCGACTGGTAAAATCTTGAGCTATACACAAAAAACCGGAGGGGTAGGGCGGATTTGACCCCCCACCACCACCCCACCCCAAACCCCACCCTTCAGGGCGCTTGCTAAATATGGAGGCAGATGACGGGATGGAGGAAGTGGGCATGATACATTTGGAAATGTGAAGGAGACAATGGGTGGGTGGCAGAGGAAAGCGAAATTTGTCAGTTGTGCGTAATAAAAGACTGCCTTCTTTGATAATATCAAGTTGTACTTTGGTTTATAATAATTAGGGGAAAATAAAAATTTCCACAAATCTGCACCTCTTCCAGGAGTATTGATGACGTCGGTCTTTTAACAACCTGTTCTGTTTACCTGCAAATTTGTGATACAATTTGGAATATCACCTAGATCTTATGTTAAGGGCCTTGAGTTAGATCGCGAGCAAGGCCATATGATCATCGCGAGTGGTGGTTGCGGCGTTCTGTTCAATTAGGTATACGTTGAGTCAAAGCATTCTTATTGCGCAAAGTATTGACCTCTTGACTTCTGCATGAAAACCCAAATGAAAAATGATTGCAGACATATCTGAAAATGTGTTTTTGCAAAGCTAGGCTGTCCCAATGGATGTAAATTTAATTCATTGCAATGAGCATTAGCCCTAGTGCGTTATTCAAAGTTCAGGTTGAACGTTATTCAAAGAAAGCCAGATGACCTGGGAGCAAATTTCTTCTGTGCTGTAAAATTGGCTATTGTATTGGTGATAAATTCCATGAATATATAAATGTGAAAGCATAAATTTACTATTAGGACAGGGTAGGTAGGTAGGTGCCTACCTACCCAGCAAAGCACGTATTTTTGTGGTTATTGTAATGGGATTCTTGGTTGACTTAAACAATACCTGGTTTTTGAACCATGACCTGTTTTGGCAGGTTTGAGGTTGAATACCTACCCACCCAATTGCAGGCCTTGCTTGTGCAGTGATACAAACATGGACACAGAGATATTGGCTACAAAAAATATACATTTTGGGTAAATTGGCATGACTGGTTTGAAATAAGAAACTTCACATTTTACAGTGGCAGAAAAAGAATAAAGAAAATGAGAATCACATCAACTGATGGTTTTCACTCTGAACTGAACCCTTGAATCCTGAAATTGAATGACAGTGCAATCTCATATCATAATTTATCAGTGTAATACAAATATTTAAATAAGATCATGTCATAGGTACAATTTGGTGTCACTTTGAATAGTTAAAGGCAAGGTGGTTAAAGGTGCTTGCCTACTGTTAAGGACATTACCAGTATCTTTGCTTTGCATACTCTTTAGATGGCTCAAACTGCACCAGCTTTCTTTTCAGCCATCTCAATACAAACTTGAGGCATCCCAGTGGTTCAGAAGAATGCAATAAGCATTAGAATATGAGTGCAAATTGCAAGCATCCAAAAATGATTGATAGTCCCAATTTTGTTGTTTCAGTGTATGTGACATGGTACATGGAATTAATTCTCCTAATTATTAATCCTCAAAGTACTCTAATTTTATATCATTACTAAGCTGTTATCTGCACTAACATTGCCACCTTTGTAAATGGCAATCACATCCTACCCAAAAATATTTGTTCAGCTTTCTGGCAACCTGGTATGCACACTTGACATATCCAGAGGCAGATGTGAACTTTTAAACTAACTTACCATTCTCAGTGCAGCACCAAACAAAATACTGGTGTTACCATGCAATGCCAATATTTTGATTTCCATCCTAAATGTCACCCAAATCTAGTAACCACTTTGTGAATCTTGATTTTGCACCAAACTCATGTTAAAGATAGACACATTTTGCTGAATATATTAAATGACATTTTTGGAACAGAAATAATTATGTGAAGCCTCCAGCTACAAACATATCTGATCATGGCATTGTGTTGTGCACAAAAATAGTAACACTACACAAGAAATTGGGCATCCATCCATAAGAATTTGTTGTATTACAAATGATATGGTTTGATATCAATATGGTCTTTTTATCTTTGTGGGATGATAGAGGTTCTCAGGTGAAATTTCTGCTCACATGCAACTTCCACACAAACTTGCCCGTGTAATTCTGCATTCTAATTTTCAATTTTGGCATTCGCAGCCAGATCCACTTCTTTATTTTAAAGCCTACCAAATTTGTCACTATATTTCTTCATAAGTGTTCTCAGTCCTTGTTCAAAGAAATGGACTTATGACCATGTTCCCATATAGGGGTACCTAACCATGGATTTGGCACCTGGCCAGCACCTGTCATCCACTGCAGGTAGCAAAAGGATAACATGCTTTTTGTTTTCTCTTGTTTATTTTTTGGTAACTTGCTTGGTTTCTGTTATGGCATCTCAATTTTAGTCTGATAGGGAGGTATGGTGATTTGTATTTATGCATCTAGTGATGCAATTTTGTACATGTAACACATCCAAAATTGCCTTGCCCATGCATGCATCCTTGAGGGCACTTGAGGACATTCCTGAGATCTAGAGACACCATCTACCCCATTGTGTTCCAATGGCCAATGTCATCAGCATTATATGCCTGAAGGAGGGTACTGAATCCATACATACAGATAGTAATGCATTGATGGGAGATCCAGTACCTGCCTACATAGCTTTGTGAAGTGAGAAACAACACCTATGTGTGGTGAATAATGCATTGTGTAATAGTTTGCTGATTGCCAATATTGTTACCTAAAATCTACTTAGCTTGCAGGGTGCTGTGCATGCTTTGATAGCCCTGAGAGACTGACCCATACAATTTTGTGATTCTTCAACAGGTGCTATTTAATGCAGGCTGGCTTAATCTAAGGTGGACAGCAGGATATGTGTATTTTAGTACCTATTTATGATACTACAAGAGTAAATAAGACATCAAGTTTCCAGATCTGCTGAACTGGAGGTGTAGCCACCATGGCTCAAACTAGACTGGAAAAGATTGGCACCATCTTTACAAGGTGATAATTTATATGTGAAGGCTATGCTTTTGCTGGCAAATACCACTGCACCAACATGTATCTGGTACTATTGATGAGTTGCTGTATATTGTATGTATTCACACTGGGGTCAGGGTGGCACTAAACATTTTGTGCAGGTGATCATATGGTGCCCACATTCCCAGGATAGAACTGGGCATCTCTTGTTGGCATCAGTGGTGGGCAGCTGCCACATACCAACATGACCATGCTTTATCTGGTGACCTAGAGTGCAAGCCTTTTGCATATGAATTGAAAGTATATGTTATTTTATGATGTTTTCTTTTCCTATGTGTAGCGTGGCCTGTCACAGGTGTGAGATGGCACCAACTGATGGTGGCAGTGTTGTTTGACAGTACTGGGTGCTGGCACAGGCATGTGCTGATGCCCAGTGACAGTAGCAATGGTGTTTCTCAGCATCAGGTGTGAAGCAGGCAGGTGCTGACGCCCACCGACGGCAGCAGTGTTGTTTGACAGAGTCCGGTGCTGTCGTAGGCGGGTACCGGCTCCAGCAGACAGTGCCAGTGTGTCTCAGGGTGCCGAGTGCCGGTGGCCACTGATGACGGGGGCTGTTTGTCAGAGTGTCGGGTCTGATGCGGGCCGGGTCCCTGAGCCGCGACGACCGGCCGCTGTGGTACGACATATACGAGGCGTTCCCACCGCAGCTGGAGCCGCGCTTCGACCGGCCCGTCAAACTGGCGCCCGTCCGACGCATCCTCTACCCGGAGGACACCATACGGGCGTGAGTGGCAGTTACTCGGCCGGGACTGAGGGCGGGTGATTTGCGTGACCGACGGAGGGTCTGAACGTGAGCCAGCTCGCAGACGCACCAGCTGAATGTCTCGACCGTGAAATTTGCTTGAACATTACAATGGTGCCACCACTAGTGTGTCACATGTACTGTGTGTTGTCTGCAACGACGGGTCATGTGTCTGAGGTTTGAGGTGTGACAGCTGACAACACGCGTGAGCAATGTCCGCACGTAATGCGAGCATGCGAGCTGCCTTCGAATATAAATGTTGGAACTTCAATTCCATCTGGTAGCTTTGAATTTCATTTCAACCCCAAATCATTTAGGATGAAGATAGTGGCATATTACTTTGGTAAATGATATTTTCTTGAATACACTGCACTCACACCCATCCACATACACACCGACATCGAAACGCCACTTCACGGTGTTAACAGACATCACATGACCATGCTCTATGGGTTTATCGAGTAATGTCAGCTTCTGAAGTTATTTGAGCGTGTCACCAAAGTGTGGTTTTTCTTGAGCTCTGGACTATCGTTACGCCGTGACGCCCCTCCGCAGACGCTTCCAGCGGGAGTTCGGCTCGCCGGGCCTGCTTCGGCTCGGGGCCCAGCCGGCCGCCTCCAGCGTGTGTGACCAGGTGGTGGAGCGGTGTGCCAAGCTGCGCGCCACTGCGCCCGAGACGTCCGAGGGCGACCTGTTCGACGCGGCTGTTGACGCGCTGCGGGCCGACGGCGTGCGGCTGGGCGGCGCGGGTGATCCGACTCAGCCGCCGCCGGCACCTACCGGCGTGCGGGTGGCCGACCTTATGTCGCCGGGGGCGCCGGCCTCGGACAGGTGACCTACCGTATAGTCTATCTCCCGGGGGAGCCGGACAGGTGACCTACCGTGGAGCCTGTCTCCCGGGGGAGCCTTCCTCGGACAGGTGACCTACCGTGGAGCCTGTCTCCCGGGGGAGCCGGTCTCGGACAGGTGACCTACCGTGGAGCCTGTCTCCCGGGGAGCCGGCCTCGGACAGGAGACCTACCGTGGAGCCTGTCTCCCGGGGGAGCCGGCCTCGGACAGGTGCCCTACCGTGGAGCCTGTCTCCCGTGGGAGCCGGACAGGTGACCTACCGTGGAGCCTGTCTCCCGGGGAGCCGGACAGGTGACCTACCGTGGAGCCTGTCTTCCGGGGGAGCCGGCCTCGGACAGGTGACCTACCGTGGAGCCTGTCTTCCGGGGAGCCGGACAGGTGACCTACCGTGGAGCCTGTCTCCCGGGTGAGCCGGCCTCGGACAGGTGACCTACCGTGGAGCCTGTCTCCCGGGGAGCCGGACAGGTGACCTACCGTGGAGCCTGTCTCCCCGGGGAGCCGGACAGGTGACCTACCGTGGAGCCTGTCTCCCGGGGGAGCCGGCCTCGGACAGGTGACCTACCGTGGAGCCTGTCTCCCGGGGGAGCCGGACAGGTGACCTACCGTGGAGCCTGTCTCCCGGGTGAGCCGGCCTCGGACAGGTGACCTACCGTGGAGCCTGTCTCCCGGGGGAGCCGGACAGGTGACCTACCGTGGAGCCTGTCTCCCGGGGGAGCCGGACAGGTGACCTACCGTGGAGCCTGTCTCCCGGGGGAGCCGGCCTCGGACAGGTGACCTACCGTGGAGCCTGTCTCCCGGGAGCCGGCCGGAGCCGTGCCTCCTCGGACAGGTGACCTACCGTGGAGCCTGTCTCCCGGGGGAGCCGGCCTCGGACAGGTAACCTACCGTGGAGCCTGTCTCCCGGGGGAGCCTGCCTCGGACAGGTGACCTACTGTGGAGCCTGTCTCCCGGGGAGCCGGCCTCGGACAGGTGACCTACCGTGGAGCCTGTCTCCCGGGGGAGCCGGCCTCGGACAGGTGACCTACCGTGGAGCCTGTCTCCCGGGGAGCCGCACAGGTGACCTACCGTGAGCCTGTCTCCCGGGGGCCGGCTCGACAGGTGACCTACCGTGGAGCCTGTCTCCCGGGGGAGCCGGCCTCGGACAGGTGACCTACCGTGGAGCCTGTCTCCCGGGGGAGCCGGCCTCGACAGGTGACCTACCGTGGAGCCTGTCTCCCGGGGGAGCCGGCCTCGGACAGGTGACCTACCGTGGAGCCTGTCTCCCGGGGGAGCCGGCCTCGGACAGGTGACCTACCGTGGAGCCTGTCTCCCGGGGGAGCCGGCCTCGGACAGGTGACCTACCGTGGAGCCTGTCTCCCGGGGGAGCCGGCACCGGACAGGTGACCTACCGTGGAGCCTGTCTCCCGGGGAGCCGGACAGGTGACCTACTGTGGAGCCTGTCTCCCGGGGGAGCCGGCCTCGGACAGGTGACCTACCGTGGAGCCTGTCTCCCGGGGGAGCCGGACAGGTGACCTACCGTGGAGCCTGTCTCCCGGGGAGCCGGCCTCGGACAGGTGACCTACCGTGGAGCCTGTCTCCCGGGGGAGCCGGCCTCGGACAGGTGACCTACCGTGGAGCCTGTCTCCCGGGGAGCCGGCCTCGGACAGGTGACCTACTGTGGAGCCTGTCTCCCGGGGGAGTCGGCCTCGGACAGGTGACCTACCGTGGAGCCTGTCTCCTGGGGGAGCCGGCCTCGGACAGGTGACCTACCGTGTAGCCTGTCTCCCGGGGGAGCCGGCCTCGGACAGGTGACCTACCGGGGAGCCTGTCCAGCCTCGGGCACCTGCCACCGTACGTGTGGCGACCCGTCGCCGGGGTCGCCTGCCTCGGGTGGATGACATACAGTGGCGGTGGAACCTGTGTGGCGCGCCACCGGAGGCAGTGCTCGTGTGATCGTATGGTTTTTGTGTGTAAATGTATAAATTGGATATGTAAGAACGCAGCTTGTTGACAATAGCCACAAATATAGTAAAGTTTCACGTTTTGTGGAATATAATAGAGTCATTGGGTGAATTGGATGTGATGCTTTCGATCATTGGGAGCTGTGGAACCCGTGGTCCGCGCAGTAAATCTGGACGAACTTGTCACGGCATTTAAGATAATACTTGGAAATGACTGGATTGGGTAGAGTTACTATTATTGATAAGAGTACTGCTTGTCAGTAAAGAAAATCACTTTCCCTTTCCCTTTTTCGCTAGGCGCCCATTTCCAACAGAGTGACCGTTCTTGAGGTTCGAAGTTTGTATACACGACAATCATTGGAGTTTATCAGAAGCATAACGTACGAATATATGTCTCAGGGTGAGCTCGACTCGATATATGAGAGCTCGACTCGAATCAAAATACTTATAAGCTTGGAATTACTCCATTGCTGGGATTCAAGCTGGTTTGTGGTCAGCTCACGTAGGAGGCTAGCTGCGCCCACCGCCGCCTTGGAAGTACAGTCGGCGTCATGGAGTGATTCACCTTCTTCACGTGAGCAGCCAACATGTGGGAAGTGCTCTTTGTGTTGGGTTGTGCGTACAGAGTCGTGCATGCACTGCATTCTACAGAGTTCCAAAATATCACCATACTCCTGCTGTAGTACATCTGAATGGATAGCTCACCAACTATATTCCAAATTTACACCTGCATAACCACAGCATTAACCGAGTAGATGACCTGCCTAAGCAAAACGCGGAGCACCCAACATGGCACAGTTTGTAGGTATTGCACCATACATCACACTCGAAGGAGCACAGTGTTGAGAACATGCAGCCTGGTCGATGTGGCACCGCCTCGTTCCAGAACAGCTCACAATTATGCAGATATCTACCGACTTTTTGCATTGCCCGGATTGGCACCAGCGATCGTCGAAACACGTGCACGAGGGAAATGTCTGGCCTACATTTCGACCGACAGGACGATGGCTGAAGAATGTTGTCGCAGTCGTTCTCCATCTGACTACACATTCACGGGGACGAGTTGTCTATCTTGTAGTCACTGGATGGCGCTATTGTATTCTGGTGGGATTACCACACGTACGCACACACCAAGACGTCTCCGGAACGTCGGCTCCGCTGGCCACTTCCGCATAGTCAACCTCACCACCTAACTCCGCCCAGGCATCTCTCCCACGGCCACCTGCCCGCTCGTCATCGCGGACCGACGCTCCCTCCCAGAGCGACAGGGGTGATCATCCGCTCCCCGTCTATTGAGTATGGGAGGTCTCTGGGACTATTTGGCCCACACCGCCTGCTCCATCTGCTGACTGGTCGACCCACATCGCCTGCTCCATCTGCCGACTGGCCGACCCACACCGCCTGCTCCATTTGCTGAATGGCCGACCCACATCGCCTGCTCCATCTGCTGACTGGCCGACCCACACCGCCTGCTCCATCTGCTGACTGGCCGACCCACATCGCCTGCTCCAGCTGCTGACTGGCCGACCCACACCGCCTGTTCCATCTGCTGACTGGCCGATCCACATCGCCTGCTCCAGCTGCTGACTGGCCGACCCACGCCGCCTGCTCCATCTGCTGACTGGCCGACCCACATCGCCTGCTCCATCTGCTGACTGGCCGACCCACACCGCCTGCTCCATCTTCCGACTGCCCGGCCCGCATCACCTGCTTCCTCAGCCGATTGCAGAACTCAGTGATGTTTTTTTTAGTGGAAATGAATGGAACATACCTCCTCATGAATATTTAATCGACATCCTCTCCCACCAAATTTTAACGTCCTGCTTATCGATGCGTGTTTAAACGATCTGCATTCCCTGATTAATTCCTGCATATGTATCCTCCACTTTCATGCACATGCTCACCATTATGGACAGTGAAACACAGACATCCCGTGATGCAGTTTTCAGCGGCTACTGATACAATAGCAGATGACACCGATACAATAACTGAGTACCTGTGGTTATGCTGCCTACACATATACTAGGTTATGCGGTCTGTCCTACAATTACTACAAGATGGAACGAACAAAAATTATGTTAAAACTACCATATTGTGTTCTGATGGTCTACAGGAAACCCAAAAGTATGATGGATGGCATCTCGTAGTTAATTTAAACGCCCCATTGCATTCCTTTTGACATCGCACACCTGATGAAAATCCATTACTTTAGCCCTGGATCAACACCACCTACTTCAGCCGTGTCCCGACCGGCATCATGCACAACTGGGAACTTGTTCGCTCCCAGCCGACCGACGGAGGCGCACCATTCCCCTCAGTGTGTCATCGCAGCCGGCTGGTTCGGAGGACGGGCTGGCTTGACATCCGCGTCTGTCGGCAGCCTGCCGGCCGACTCGCGTCCATCCAACACCTATGCACAAAACGCTTCCAGCTGGGACGCGAAACCGACGGCGACCGTCCAGTCGGGCAGGCGGGCCAGCAGAGCCTGCAGCGGCGCGCCGGTGCGGCCCGGCCCGTGCGTGTGGTGACCGTTGACGACGCCGTCCACCAGGTAGTCGCCGGCCTCGTGCGACGAGGTCACCTCGAAGTCGGCCCAGACCACCCACGGCGCGCTGGTCTTGCCCCAGGAGAAGTAGAGGAAGTAGGTGGGTCGGTCCTGGAACTGCGGGCCGGCCAGCGGGAGCCCGTCCGCCTGGTTCCAGCGCAGCAGGTGCACGCCCGGGCGCGGCGACAGCTGCATGGTCATGTGGTCCGGCCCGCTGATGCTGAAGTGGACCCGCCGCACGCCGGCCGGCCGGCGCTCCACGCTGGTGGTGTACGCCAGAGGCACGGGGAAACGCGGCTCCGGGCCGGCGATCAGGCGGTTGTCGAAGACTGTGCTGCGGATCGGGTAGTAGTAGGGTACGCCGCAGAAGAGCTCGTGCTCGCAGTCGTCGCCGGTGCGCGCGGCCTGCGCCAACTCCGGCAGGGCCGGCAGCAGCGCGGCGGGGCTGTTGCGGTCCATGCTCATCAGCAGGAAGCCGGAGTCGTGGCGGCGAACCTCGCCGGCCCGGTCGCGGAACGTCCGCTTGACGTGCTGCACCCAGACCCTCTGGGCGCGAATGTGCGGCCGATCGGCGCTGTAGGGGAAGCCGGCTGGGGTGAGCACGACCAGGGCGAACGACACCAGGCCGACGAGCAGCAGCAGCCGCGACAGGCGACGCTGGCAGCGCGCCAGCGTCACGGTCGTCACCGCGTACATGCTGCAGAGGATGGTGAAGGCGGCGGTGAGCACGCCGATGACCAGGTCGGGGTTGAACGCGTTGCCGGCGCGGCCGGTGATGGGGATGAACACCTCGGTGCTGATGATGGCGAAGTGCATCACCAGCGCGGCGGCCGGTAGCTGACTGGCCGTGTACGTCACCAGGTGAGCGCCGCCTGACGACACGCCGCACACCGTCTCGGCCAGGACGCTGCGCACCAGAGTGGGGAAGACGAGACACATCATCATGAGCACAGCCGAGTAGAGTCCGCAGGAGACGAGCGCGGCCATCGCCACCAGCAGAATGGTGCGCTGCGACTCGTACAGCAGGGTCTCCAGTCGACGCGGCTGGTACGTCTTGCCTCCCATCACCCAGCTGGCCATCCCCTGCTGCACCGTGATGAGCGTGCCGAGGACGGGCGCCGCGTAGAGGCCGACCACCCAGCCGCGCGAGGCGTACCACGACATGGTGGCGCCGAAGGCGTCGAGTCCGACGGCGACCGCCGCCGCCACGGCGAGCGCCAGCAGCCAGGAGAGCAGCTGGACGCCGACGGCCGACGCCAGCTGGCCGGCGGTCAGGCCGTGCGCGCCGACCGACCGCAGCACGGTGACGAGCACCACGCCGCCCACCACCCAGCAGACGATGTCGCTCACCCAGTCGGGGTAGACGAGCATGAAGAGGCCGAGGTAGTCGGTGAACACCATGGTGCCCACCTCCTGACGCTCGGCGTCCACCATGTCGTCGGCGGTGGTCAGCCGCAGCAGCACCGCCTGCAGGTTCTCGCCGGCCCGCTGCACGCTGCCCGCCGTGATCTGGCGCTCCTCGTCGAACGCCGTGTGGTAGACGTAGCCGTTGCGGATGAAGGCCGTGTCCAGGCCCGGGATGTGTCCGTAGTCGCGGAAGATGCGGAAGTCGGTGTCGGACGGGATGATGCCCGACTGGAACACCTCCTGGCCGATGATGTGCGCGAACGGGTGAGGCGCCGCCTCTGCGTACGCCTTGACGAGCCACGGGTGGCCGGGGCCCGTCTGGAAGACCAGCTCGCGGCCGCCGGCACCGCACGCCTCCAGGTTGATGTGCGCGCGCACCGAGCGCGCCCAGCGGTGTTGCGTGATGAAGCCGTGCGCGCCCTGCAGCATGTTCTCCTCGGCGCCGTTGAAGAGGAAGATGACGTTGTGTCGCAGCCGGGTGCGGCCCTGCGAGAGGCGTCGCAACACCTCCAGCATCACCGCGCAGCTGACGGCGTCGTCGCTGGCGCCCGGGCTGCCGATGGCCGTGTCGAAGTGGCAGTTGACCAGCAGACTGTGGTTGGACTCGACCGTCGGGCCCAGTCGCGCCACGATGTTCTGCACGTTGGCGTAGCCGCTGGTGACGCTGTCCAGACTCCGCATCTTGAAAGAGCCCGACACCACCTGGTGGTCGATCGCCAGCTGATGATGACTGCGCACCTTTCCCTTGATGGCAGCCAGCTCCTGCAGGAGGATGCCCACCGACTGTCGCTCGTTGGCCTCCGAGCCGCAGATGCGCGGACCCAGCGCCACCAGGCGGCGCAGGTAGGCGCGCGCGTTGGTCTCGAGCGCGCCGGGCGCCGGCAGACGGAACTCCACCTGGTGGACGGCGGCGAGCAGCGCCAGGAACGCGGCCGCCAGCAGCAGCAGCGTCAGCCAGCCGAGCGGCCGGGCCGGCGGGCCGTGTCCGTCCGGCGACCTGGCGGGCGGCGCCGGCCGCTCCGGCGCCGGCCGGCTCCTGCCCGCGCGGCGACGCACCGCCGTCAACATCTCCCGCGCGACTTGTCGGAACGCGTCAGCGTCAGCCGAGTCTCGGCGACAGTC
Source organism: Imbricaverruca yamaguchii (assembly GCA_034440575.1). NCBI lineage: Eukaryota > Metazoa > Arthropoda > Thecostraca > Neoverrucidae > Imbricaverruca > Imbricaverruca yamaguchii. The sequence continues at coordinate 58,385 of JAOTOL010001160.1, read as the reverse complement.
CGGGCCAGGCGCGCGGTCGGGTCGGAGCCGCTCGGTGCCGTGTCTGCCGCCGACTGACGGCCGTGCCGCACCGGCACCCGGGCCGGCCGGCGTGTGACGTGACGTGACGTGACGTGACGCCGACTAGCCACCACAGCTGGCGCCCGGCCCGTCTCCCCTCGCACACACGTGTCACATCTACCGGCCACTTGTCAGATCGCCGGCTATTGACTTAATTGCTCCGGCGAAAGTGGGCCGACTGAATAGTCAGGCGACAGTGCCCATCCACATCCCCTCCGTTTCATGTTCCCTCCGTGCCGATGGCAACTGACGAGTGCAGGTAGCAAATCGAAATCGTCTAGCTACCATCATGCTGCCGCAACAAGTGGTTCGCGTGCTATCCATCAGTGGCTAATGTGTGCCGGCAGCCAACTCTGGATAACACAAGAACCCACTGTACCCGTGATTCAGCGCCACTGGAATCCGCCACAGCAGGCGCATGGCGCGCGTCGATACATTCAAAACCAGTGGTCACTATCATGTCATGCTTGTCGGCTCCGGCCCAGGTCATTCATGCTCCACTCCTGACCGACTGCATCGGTCGTCAACCTCCCGGGCCAGATGCGGGATCGGAAAATCAACCCAGTTATCCAAAAAACATGATCCTCCTGTAGCAAGTTGCCCTCTCCTTTTGTTAAGGAAAGATAAAACAAGTATCTGAGATGATTGCAAACTTTTCTTAATGCGAGAAACTCACTGTGAAGTACAACATTGGGCTTCTGATGTCATACACAGTACTCAAATTAACCTCTACAAGCTTCTTGGCTCCAACATTTTCATCTCCAAATTCAACACGGCAAGACAAAAATCCAGCCCTGGTCACAATGCACGCGACCCCAACCTCGACCACCCGCCAGTGGTGATCATCGACAACCAGAGGTGGTCTGGGCAAGCCGCTCGCATCAGACCGACTAGTGGTAACTAAACAGACGGCCGATCGGACGAACCCCGCAGTCAGTGAGGCGATACATCACCTAACCAAGCCATGACGGTGGGGTACACGCCCACATTTATTCTCGTGAACAGTCGCTGGCGATGCCACATGAATATCATACAAGCAAGTTTTAAAAGATATATATTTGAACACGTAACAATAAAATGGAATCTCGCGGACACCGTGGAACAGTCACCAGCTGACGCTCGACGCGCGTGCGTGTGAGCCGGCTGACCCGGACGACCCGAGGCCATATCAGCGGGACCGACCTCAGCCGAAGGGACAGCCGGGCGCCCAGTGGCCGCGCCGGCCGCAGACGAAGCAGCGACCGTAACCGCCGTAGTAGCCGCCGATACCCTCCACCGACGACTGCGAGTCGTCCGAGGTGTCCGTCCGGCTGGACGGCGGCGCGCTGTCGTCGCCGGAGTCGGACTGGCCGCCGGACGCCACGTCCGACGCGTGCGCGCCGCCGGTCACCGTGGCGTCCGACGTCCGACTGCTCTCGTCGTCGCACGGCCGGTCGGCGGGACTGCGCGTGCCGTCCGTCGACCGTCCAGCGGCGGACCGATCACACTGGCCGTCGGCCGACGCACGACTGCTCTCATCGTCGGACGACCGGTCGGCGGCACTGCGCGTGCCGTCCGTCGACCGTCCGGCGGCGGACTGGTCGGACTGGCTGGAGCTGTGGCCGCCGGCCGGGCTGGCAGCGCTGGCGTCGGCCGACGTCGAGCTCGGCGACGGCGAGACGGCGTCGCTGCCGCTGCCGCTGCCGCTGCCGCTGTCCAGTCCAGACGGGCCGGAGCCGGCGGCGGCCGACCCCACCGAGCCGTCGCCGACCGACCTGAATGACCTGTCCGACCCAGAGTAATCGCTGGCGGCGTCTCCGCCGTGCCACCAGTGGGTCACTGCATCCGCAGGATGTACTCTGCAACACAAGGACGCAGCAGTCCGGTGAGACGTCCCCCGCCAGCCTCCTGCAGCACATCTGTTGCTGGTCGACTCTGCTGATACGGCCTGCACACTGGTACAGGTCTGACCCAGTCTGGTGTGACCTGCACACTGGTACAGGTCTGACACAGTCTGGTATGACCTGCGCACTGATACAGGTCTGACCAAGTCTTAGTTAGTTATGTGAGCTTTAGGGCGCATCGACCATGTTGATCATGTAGCCTGACCCAGTCTGGTATGACCCGCACACCGGTACAGGTCTGACCCAGTCTGGTATGACCCGCACACCGGTACAGGTCTGACCCAGTTTGGTATGACCTGCACACTGGTACAGGTATGGCCTTGTGCCGCAGTCTGATACGGCCTGCACGCTGGTGCAGGTCTGACTTAGTGACACAGTCTGGTATAAGGTGCACACTGGTGCAGGTCCGACCTAGTTAGTTAGCCATTAAGGTGTTTGGGCGCGTCAGCTGTATTGGCTATACAGCGCCCCATGACGCAGTCTGGTACGCCTACGGCATGACGTGGTAAGATAAGGTCGACACGAACGCGACTGAAGGAAAACTGGAAGGGTGTGTGGAGAAGCGAGCATACGCCATGTCTGGGATAACAAAAGCAACTTGACAGAAATATGACCCGATTACGAACGAGGTCAAAGGCGAGGGCAGAGACCGGTAGGTCAAGAGTGGCTTGTTGCTGGCGAGTGTGGGACCCGAGTCTACTTCCGTGCACATAGGGCAAAAGTTCATCTGAACAACCCGGCCTCACCTGCTCGTCACCCTGCTGTAGCATTCACCTCCTCTTCGTTATAGCCGTTGAAGTTCTAACTTCTTCACTCACAATTCTATCTGCTTCTAATTGTAATTTTCAGTGTTTTTCGTCACGAAAATGCAAAAAGTACAAACAGCGAAATACAGCGAAAATACAAACAGCTAGGTTTGTAGTTGCACATTATTTGTTCAAGGGAGAAGCTTGATGTCTGAATGTAGCCGTTGCTGGCCCGACCGATATCGGACACGAGCCAGCTAGCAGACCGTCGGCCTCAAGGTCACGTCACGCCACGTGACTTGCCTGCTCCAGGGTTGGTCAGCTGACCAACTCACTGGCAGCGAAGCGGATGTCACGCTGAGCGGTTGTCTGGTGTCAACTGAGCGGAAGGGTTGCGTGTCTGTCGTCAGAGGTGCAAATCCTGGCAATAGTACAGCCAATTTCAACTGAGGCGGATTAGTGTCCAGGCATTTTCACCAATACAAGGGGCAATTTTTCCGAAATTGCGTTTCTCTGCCGGATATGGTGTTCGCATCTGAAATTTCCATATGCACTGTGCCGAAATCATGAAGCTGAAGTTAAAACTGCTTGCGAAATGCAGCTGCTTTGTGTAATTATTTCCGAAAATCCTGCACATCCATGGCCAGTGGATAACGTGACTATATCTCCACATACTATCAGTTATGTTAGAAGTTCCGTTAGAAAAGAAAAAAACGAACAGCTCATCATTCTCATTGAACAACCTTAGCTTACGAGAGAACAGTACCAAAAACTCGTCCAATGAAACTGGCCTTGGCCGATAATCTTACGAACTGTACAAACGTTTTGCTTCATATGTGCATGCGCCTTTTACGGAGTCTTGATTTCTACCTCATCAAGTTGATGTACATGCCATATGACCTGTCACTTTTGGTGTCAAGGTCGGTTGCCCCTAGTAACGCTAAAGATGCCGAAGAAGCAATAATCTCAATATAGAAAATCGGATCAAAAACGGTAGAGAAAATTTCGACGAGTCCAAAAAGGGCACAACAACGAGCAATCCAAGGAATCAAACGTCCGCCCTATGTACTACCAAAAGCAGGACCGAAACAGAGCAGTCTTCTTCGCAGTTCGAAGCACTCGGTTTCGCAGCGCGAAACGTGATTGTCGCCACCGGAGCTTCAGTTTTCCACCTGGCCGGTTGGTGCAGCGCTCTCGTACCAGTCGGCCCTGTTCCGGAACTGTCCGCCTTTGGCTGTCATGCCTTCATCGGGACTACTTATCCAACAGCTGGCATTCCTTCACTGGGACTGCTTATCGAACAGCTGACATGCCTTCACTGGGACCACTTACCTGACGCGACGCTGCTTCATTTGCTTATTTGGTGTAATTTTCATGTGCAACAGTTTTGACAACGTACTGCTTTGCAACGTACTGCAGCTGCTTTGCCAACGTACGTCAACTATCTTCGACTGCGCCGCATCCCCTATTGCATTGCGAATTAACACTGCATCAAGCCACTTCGTGCATCACTTATAAGCACAATGAACTGAGCAAAAACTGAACGCTTTAAAGCTATAATATTCGGTGTACTATGTTTAAATCCAACTAAGTATAAAACCGCACTATGTTTAAAAGCGTGTGATGCTTAAATAACTAACGTTGAAAGCGTACAATGTTTAAAAGCGCATGATTCACACTTGGCAACCGCGGAAACACATCAAATACCATCGTCCAGTTCAGAATCTTCTGGTCAGCCAAGGGGACGCCAACAAGCCAAGGGGATACCACCGGTAAACTGCGAGCGCACCAGCCAAGGCAGGCAGGCTGTAGATGGGCCGAGAGGCTACAAGCCAGCCGAGCGACTGACGACTAGCCGAGATGCCAACAACGAGCCGAACGGACGAGTTGAAGAAAGGCAAGCCATGCACAGGTGAGCTAGATCAATCTAAGGCCACAGGCGAGCAAGATCAATATCCCGTTCTTTTGCGAAGCGTTTGCCAGATGCTGGGCGATCATTCATCGATGCCACAGTCTCCCACGTCTATCACCAGCCAGTGCTTCAAAACACACCCCAGCTAATGAACTTAGAGATGATTCAATCTCGGGCATGCTGTCAATAATGTCTCCGAGAAAATCATACCGATCGACTCCAAATATACGCAATCAAAAGCATGCACTAAATGAGTTATATCACTAACTACAACAAATAGAGGCCTACAGTGAGACCAGTAAGCCAGCACCACCGGCCAGACGGCCACCTCCACCAGCCGCACGACTTACACTTCACCTTGGTCGTCGATAACGATGGGACGGGCGGGATTGGCGCCGGCTGCGAGAGCCTCGTTGATGGCCAGCGCCAACTCCTCCGGCCCGATGATGGCGGGGCGTCGGCCACCCTGGCCCACGGCGGCTCCGCCCCGACCCACGGCGGCTCCGCCCCGACCCACGGCGGCTCCGCCCCGACCCACGGCGGCTCGGCCACGGCCGGCAGCGGCAGCGGCTCGGGCGGCAGCAGCAGCATGGCAGGGGCAGCAGCAGCAGCCCAGCGACCAGCCATTGCACCGCCGCGTACGTTTGGAGCTGCACCGCGCCAACATGAAAACACACCGGCAGTCGTCAGTCGGCAGCATTGAAACTTCACGTCACACCAGCTGTCCTGACACAGGAGACCAGCTGAGTCCGGTGCACAGAGCTGGAGCTAGGTTTCGTGCAGCACGGGTCTGGGTGCGCCCGCACAGCGCGTCATCGCGGTGGATTGGTGCGCAACTTACGCACAGCGCATCGCTGGGTTCCCCGTGTCGCCGGGTTAACGCTGACCGGCCACAACCCGTGGTACCGGGTTCACGCGCGTGATCTGCGTTTAAACCGGTCCTCCAGTCCCGTGTCCCGCCCAGAGCCAGAGTCCATGAGAGGACATACTCGACGTGGCCCGTGTGGAGAGGCTGTGCCGGGGGTTTTGAGAGCCGACCGAGCCTCCCCTGGTGTAAGCACAGCAGTCATCTGTTCACGGGTCCAGATAAGTCGCGACATAGCCCCGCCGTGTGCTCAACGTGCCGCGGTGGGGAATCTGGGAGTAAGCGAGTGAACAAGACTCCTGCGAGGGTGCCGAAAAAATTAAACGTATGCAGTGCACATTGTGTGCTTGTGTGCTTAACAAAAATCCACAAATATGAGAAGACAAAATACGGGGGAAAAAACTCAAACAGGGTGTAATCGAAATGAATTAGATAGGCAGATGGTCCTTGATCCAACAAAGTTAGTTAATTATTGAAGTTTATGGGCGCATCGACTGCGTCGGTCATGCAGCGCCCAAATCCAACACAACTCACGGAAATATTTAACGAGATATGCTTTCATTTCACGTAACAAAAATACACGAGGCCAAGAAAGCAACGGATAATCAGAACAAGAACAAGGGAGCCAGGGCTGAAGAACACGGCACATCAACAGCGGAACACTCAGCCTTTTTTTGTGAAGTGGCGATACACTGCCATTCGTCGTGCGTATCATATCAAATGGCAATTACACCGCACATTCGCGCCATCACGCTCACACACCGTCAGTCAAACACATAATCCTGCATATTCGACAGCTGCTTCCTGCAACCCAGAAAGAACACTTTCGTCACGCCCTAACCTTACACCTACCCACTCCTTGTTACCACATACTATTTCATAGCGGGCCACGAGGCATGATTCAAGCAAGGATGAGTGCAGGTAGTAAGTTTAGCCGTAGGCTAATGATAACGTTTGTTTTATAATTTAATTGTTCGATTATTGCATAGGAAGTTAGTGACAATTATCTAAATTTCATCCAAAAGATCCTTTGCTGTGGGAAGGGCAGAAATTATATAGATCACTTTGGATACAATTAGCGACTTAGCCACGATTACTTTTCCTTTAACAGTGAGGTCCATGTTTCTATCGGATTAGTGACTGCTTAATGTTTGCCATAACTAGCTGAACATTAATTTCATCACAGTTCGGCGTTGCTCTATGCCGTACCCCACCGAAATTATGCATTTATCGGAACGACTCGTACTACCAATACGCGCTTCACTGTACCTTCACGTCATAACCACGCGAATTCGCTTTTGTTGGGATTCAGTGCTAGCCCAGACACCTTTCCAAAATTTTAAACTAAGTAGAGTGTGTTCCACTGATAGCAAACCAAGGACAAAGTAGTGCTGTCACAATACTGAGAAAGAACACAACTTCATTGCAATTCTTTGGGCAATGCACATCTCCCGGCCGCCTGAATTTGCACGCTAAAATTGCAATAATAGTTGTGAACGGCGGCGGCGCGAATAGGATACACTCCTGCCGACGACCACGAGCCGGCCTGAACCGATCCGATGTGCACCCACCATACACCGCTGTTGATGATCGGGAGCTGAGTTACCATGCAATGCTTAGCTTGATACAATTCATAAATATAGAACCATAACTAAAGCATTCCAAACGCTCACAGACAAAACTGTGCCAGATTGCGTCAAAAGCGCTTTGGAAATCTGCGCCCATTGTCATTCCTCCAAGGTAATTAAGCTAGCAATATTTATCAGCAGCTTCCAGTGTTCGCACGTTGGAACTCACAAGTCTTTCTCTCATTCAGCCCCTTTGGTCAAAAGCTATAATGTTTCCATACATCTCATAATTATATTTCAAATGACTCTAGCCACTATAAATAAACTATACCAAGTAAGCAAATAAATCAAACTGCAACCGGGCAAGCACGGTTCTGAAAGAGTACAACACCCAGCAGTGAGCGCAAGCACCGACCACATAAGCAGTTTGAAAACGCCAATACCGGACAGCATGCTGTAATAACAGCAATATCAAGTTTATGAACATATTGAACGTTTGTGTATGTTCAGCATAGGCAATATGCCGCAATATGTACCAAATTATAAGGCATTCCGAACAACCTACACTTGTACATAAGCATATTTTGCATAAGTACAACTCTATTTCAGAAACACAATAACTGTTTGCACTATCTCGCCCATATAGATATTTTAATACCGTCTGAAATAATCTAAGTCACGTTCACTAAGAAAAGAACAGAAAGCGGAGAGCAGCACAGACGAGCTCTTTTGATATTGCCAATTAGCGTTAGGAGCTCGAACCAAGAACAGATGGCCACAGGAAGTCGGCACTGGCGCGGTCCGTGACCAGATGAAGCTGAGACCCGCCGTGTCAACCGACGCCGGCGACCCGAAACCCGCGACCGCCGCGAGCCTCAGGCGCCAGCGGTGCCGGCGGCCACGTGAAGCTGGAGCCTGGAACCCGTCATAACCACCAGCCGCAGCCGCCAGCCGCAGCCGCAGCCACCAGCCGCAGCCACCAGCCGCAGCCGCCAGCCACCAGCCGCAGCCGCCAGCCGCAGCCACCAGCCGCAGCTGCCAGCCGCAGCCACCAGCCGCAGCCACCAGCCGCAGCCACCAGCCGCAGCTGCCAGCCGCAGCCACCAGCCGCAGCCACCAGCCGCAGCCACCAGCCGCAGCCACCAGCCGCAGCCACCAGCCGCAGCTGCCAGCCGCCAGCCACCAGCCGCAGCCGCCAGCCGCAGCCACCAGCCGCAGCTGCCAGCCGCAGCCACCAGCCGCAGCCACCAGCCGCAGCCACCAGCCGCAGCCGCCAGCCGCAGCCGCAGCCGCAGACGCCAGCCGCAACCACCAGCCGCAGCAACGACGGCACCACGCCCGCCTTTGGCGGCTGCGGCACCGCCATCGCTATCGACGCTACTGTCTCGCTCGCGACCGAGGGCACCACCCCCGCCCACGTCAACACCGTCGGCAGCACCATGTCTTCCACTGGCAGCAGCCCCCCCCCCACACACACACTCGCCCGGATCGCCACCGCTGCCACCCGAGCCAGGAGGCGAGGGTCCGCGACCGTCTCCAGCACCACCAGTTTATGGCTGCGGGTCAGGTGTGCTGCTACCCCCGCCAGGGGCAGCCGCACTGTCAAGTTCACTGGCCGACTGCCTTCAGTCGCTCGTAGCTAGTGGTGGGGAGGCTTAGTAGCGCAACACACATACACATACACACACACATACACCCACACGCTAGTAGTGGCAGGGAGGCCCAGTAGCGCAACACACACACACACCCACACACATGCACACCACTGGGTACGTGCAGCTGCGACACCCACACACACCTCTGGCAGGCGGAGCCGCTGCCGCCGCCGGCGGTACCCACTGCATCTGCTCCAGGAGACGGTGGCGAGCCTGGTCCGGCTGGACGGGGCGAGGGCGTCGCCTGGCTGCCGCTCTGCCCCGAGGGGTCCGCGCTGCTGCGGGAGGTGCGAGCGGCACCGCTGTCAGCGCAGTCGACAGCCAGTCGGCAGCTCGGTGAGCAGGACGGATAGTTAGTGAGGGACGGCGGCAGTGGCGAACCAGGGAACAACCGACAGTCAGTCGGCAGCTCGGTGAGCAGGGTGGACACTAGGTGAGGGACAGCGGCAGTGGCGGACCAGGCGACAAACGACGGACAACAGTCACGGAAAAGGGGACAATAATAGTGCATTTGCGTACTTCCCAACTGCACATTACCATGGTTTCGTATTATAGTACAAGATGCCAGGGGCGACCATCGTTATGCAAGCCAATAGAAGCAGATTATGAGACGATATTTCTGGAACAGAGGATACACAATAGCTACAGAACAGAAGATGGACGATAGCTACCGAACAGGCGAAAGCCACGTGGAGGAGACAGACATTCAATACGACACGAGACAGACGATAGCTGCAGTACATAGAGCAGACCATAGCTACAGAAGAGCTCAGAAGGCAGGTACTGAACACAGGACAGGCGATAGCTATTGAAAAGGAGGCAGATGGTATCAGCGAGACTCGGGTCAGTTGCCAGACTGCGGCCGCGCGCACTGCACAGTTCCAGGCAGTCCGTGCCGTCCGTGCCAAGGCATCCGCTCTACTCCACAAGGCTAACTCAACCCAACCGGATTGGGCCCCGCCGAGATTCTGAAATACCGTATTACCAGGTGCACGTGCGCGGCCAAGACGAAGGCAACGCGCCAGCCTCCTCGAAGGCTGGCGCAGTGGTAGATTATTCGTGTACTAGGGTGGAATATACCACTTTCGGAACGCTCAATCGACATCCTTCTCCAAGAAGTATCGACATCCTGATCCTTGGTGCGTGCTTACGAAGTCTTCGTGTCTCTTTTCTGGCAGTACTCTGTTTATAAGTATTATGTTCAAGCTCTCAATAAGGAATGGTGGCATACGAAGAATTCGCAACGCAACTTTTGAGAAAAGGATTACCTACAATATGATATGGCATGCAATACTAGTGTATAGCGAGGGCATTATTCTCTCTATCCCGAATATAGCTCTTCCTAAATTGCGTCTCAAAACAAATGATCAAGGCACAGTCGAAAGTACCTACACCATTGGCTGAAAGTTGAGTCTGAAAAACATCAAAATAATTTTAAATGACTGATTTCATGGGAAATTTCGTCGTCCTACTGTGCTCGTTTCGACATCCCACACCCAACGAAAAACCATCATTTTAGCCCTGGGCTCCCGCTCGCGGCGCACCGATCTCACCGAGAGGCTCCCGCTCGCGGCTCACCGATCTCACCGATGAGAGTCCCCTTCGCGCCGCACTATCTAGAGCCCCGGCACCCGTCTGGAGGTCCCGCTCGCGGCTCACCGATCTCACCGAGAGGCTCCCGCTCGCGGCGCACCGATCTCATCGAGAGGCTCCCGCTCGCGGCTCACCGATCTCACCGAGAGGCTCCCGCTCGCGGCGCACCAGGGCGCGGTGCTGGACGGCATCTGGCCCCAGCCGAGTGACCATGCCGTCGATGAAGCTGTCGAGCACGACGCTGCGCGTCTGCTGGGCGACACGCTCGCGGCAGATGGGGCACGTGGAGCGCTGCTTCAGCCACTCCTGGATGCAGTCCTGGCAGAATGTATGTCCGCAGCCCAGTGTGACCGACTGCCGGCACAGCGGCGCCGCTCAGACAGACCGCGCCACCCCTCCCCCACATACAGAGGTGAGCCGTGCAAGTCCAGCCGCAGCAAGTAGAGGTGGGCGGCACGCGTATGGCCAGAACAGATAGAGGCGGACAACGCAGGCCGGACGACAAATATAAGTGGAAATGAGTGTCCTCAGTACCCGGAATAACAAATTTAAAACGGAAACCAGCCCATGAGACAATTGTTCAGGCGTCATACGAGCTAAATTTTGGTAGAATTAAAGTCAGCTCCATTAAACATCGCAGCACTCAACTGAATGAACCAGCTTTACCACATCCAATATATAATTTTTATGCCATCAAGATATGCCCAATACCTTAGTCTATTTTTAAAGTTTATCTCACGAATGTCACACCGCCGATTCTAGACTTGAACATTTTAGAGCCGATGGTTCGCACATGATGAAGATACGCAACAATTGGTGGTGTACGCTGGGTCCCGATAGGTAAAGGTGGGTCGTACAAATGGGTCAGGACAAATATAATCCAAAAATCATTTCTAAAAAAACATGGGTGGACATTACAAAGTGTGCTCTTCTCGTCACGATACCTGACAAAGCCGTGAGCAGCCTTACCCAGTGAAGCTAGCTTCGACCTTCGTTTAAACCGGTTGGCGCAAGATAGTGGCGTAAGCTGAACACTGCCGCAAACCTGCAGCATGGCGCATCCAAATGATACCGAAAAATCGGGTATCGGAATTTGAGCTCGGAACCGCATGGTACCGTGTTACCGGTGTGAACAGTGGACATCGCTACCCCGCAGCCAGCTTGCTGTGAAGACCAGCTCTGAGCATGCAGTGCAGTCAACTCCGCACACCGCGCAGCCAGCTTACTGTGAAGAACAGTTCTGTGCATATGCTGCAGGTCAGCTCGGCGTCCATCAGCTGTTCAAAGCCGACCAGGACCGACTGTCGCGCCGCCAGCTGCTGTCCACAGGCCGCCTCCTTCTCCCGCTCCTGTCCGGGTCAGCACAGGTCAGGCCAAAGGTCGGCTCAGGACAGCGTAGGTTTACTAATGCTAGGCCAGACATTCACTTTTCACCACATATGGAAAGCTCACCCGAGCCCACTTTCGAAATATATTTAGATTCGTGGCATTTTGTCACTAACTATTATCACCGGCAAAAAAAAGCACTTCAAACTTACGATGTGCACAACAGTAATATAATAATTATGCATAGTTTCGATACGCTCCTGATGCATGAACACCTTTATAAAACATCAGAGCGACAGGACCCCATCATCTCGAAGATCATTATAGTCTGCCACCTTCATTGGTAAAGTTTTCAACAGACGACATACTTGTAATATAATAGGGCGCCAGATTTGCCTTGATAGCGTTATCATGCGTTTCACAAGTCAGTGCCTCAAAGGTTCCTCATTTAGATAGAAAACGGCGCCGGGCTAAGAGTATATCTCCAACCCTTCCTTCTATAGCAGAATGCACATGAACAATCTTACACATCCCACTTCCCTGCTGCATATCAAAATCGCAGTTGCATTGAAAATCGCGTTGCAACATCAAACAGGTATATATTGACTTGATTGATTTGATCATCTTGTATTGCATTGATGCCATACCGTATTGCACATAAATGTAACGTATTGCATTCGGTAATGGCCTTTCATTTTTCATCCACAAAACCGCACACGCATAGACATAACCCTCATGGAAATCATAAGCTTTTGACACCGACATTCAGAATGTGCTTTAACACCGCGTGACAGGGTGGTCAGACGTACCGTGGCGGCCAGCTGACCCTCCAACAGCTGACGCTTGGCGTCCAGTGACGTCAGTTGCTTCTCGATCGCGGCACACCGCTCCTGCATCTGGTGCGCCGACTGCTGGTTCTCCTTGTTGGTGGCGGCCAGCTCTCCTGAGGGGTGGTCAGGTCAGACGGTGCGCTTGTGCCGACTCAGGCGACACTGGATGCGGCCAGCAGACGTCAGGTCCCACACGAATTGCGGCTCTCACCTGTTGCCATCGTTACCAGTCATCGTGATCATTCATCGTCATCGCTATCACTCATCGCCATCGCTATTGTTAATCGTCATCGCTATTGTTAATCGACATCGTTATTGTTCATCGTCATCGCTATCGTCCATCGTCATCGCTGTCATTCATCATCATCGTCATCGTTGTCGTTCATCGCTCATCGGTTGCAAACTTCAGTCAGGTGCTACTGCGTCAGTTTGCATGCAGTGGAGAACGACTACCAATTGACAGAATACGATGGGGAAACACTGAGCAATGAATGCAAAACAAACATATCAAATTTTGTTAACAAAATAGAACTTAATTGAAAAATAAGTTGTCATACATGGTATACATTTAAACAAACATAGAGATGTAGGAGCAAGTTTGTATTAAATTGCATACCCTTCAGTTCGTGGTCCTAGTACGTTCGTGCAAATTGTATTCCCTTCGGTGTATGCTCCAGTGAGGTAGTAAACGCATGATACTCCAAGATCATAAGCGCACCGGAGGGGACCCAGGGGGCCCGGGCCCCCCATGATATCAAAGTGCCCTTTTGACCAAAATGCCCTCTTGGCCGGAATGTCCCAAACTTAGCCCAAAAATCTCCTGCTGTATGTGCCCCTTCTGTGCCAAAGGTGGCTTTTGGGCCCAAAACTGCCCCTTGGCCTAAAAATTACTTTCCCCTGTGCCCTTTCCTGTTCTATGCGGCATGGAAAATTCACGCCTCCCCTCCTCCCCCGGTCAACAAGCCTCCCAGTGTGCCCCGGACCGCAGTGCCCTTTTGGAGCCGGTCAAGCGCCCTTTTCGGTCTGCCCCCCCCCCCCCCGCCATGGAAAAATCCTGGGTGCGCGCCTATCCAAGACTCATGAGGGATAACCATATCCACTAAAGAGCTAAGCAAAGTTCCGGCAGCTGCCGATGTTTGACATAAATTGTGAGGCCTGTAGCGGTATAAATAGTGGATAGCAGAAAGAAGCAATTATGTCCATGGAGATGAGCAATCGTATTTTTACCCAGGCTAATATGTATGCCTTCATAAGACATGTGTTGATTTTGCTTTATTTTCCGTAGTAGGCTTGCTGTTGTTGGAAACTACATCGTTTTTTTTTCCTGGTCGTTACCAGATTGTTGGACCTTGGTTGTAAATATATATGTATATATATATATATATATATATATATATATATATATATATATATATATATATATATGTATATATATATAGGGGCCGTTCGGAAATAGTGGCTGAAATCCAATGAGTTTCGAATGGTTTGTTATTTGGGCTTTCGGGCGCATCGACTGCGTTGGTCATACAGCGCCCATGGAGTTTCGAATGATTTTGTTTGGGGGAGGCGACCGAAATAGCTAAGAGACCCTCTTCAGATATCCTCCCAAACTCAGAACCAAATCCTGGCTACGCCACTGGTTACAAGGTAAGTGTTAACTGATCTTCGCACGCTGAACAAATACGCAAAACGTCAAAAACCGCCTACAAACGGCTTCCGGTGAACTAGTTTCAGAATGTTTCTGAGAGGATCGGCTTCAGATTGAGAACGATGGAGTAATTAATGCAAAACGTGTATCGCTTTGCTAGGCATGTTCAATCTCAAGTTAGGTCAGAACAATGTCAAATTATCCGACTCGGGGATTCGATTCTCCATCGAATTTTTTTAGAATTGCACTACGTGTTAGATGCCAGTATTTAAATAGGTCGGCAGTTATCGAAATATCAGCCTTGAAATTCAAGAATGCCTTAAATGTGACCCTATTCGAATATTCGGGATGCTAGTCATGTCTGTGGTGTTAGTTATTTGAATTTAAGGGCGCTTCGACCAAAGCGTGGTCATTTAGCGCCCACATGTCTGTGGAGAGATCGCCACAAACAACTAATGACATTTGTCTGCAACCTAACTTAACCCGTTCACTGCGTTGGTCATGCAGCGACCATTAAATGACATTCGCGATGCCGCTATCGCCACAGAACAATGCAAATCAGCGCCAGTCAAATTTGGTTGAGTTGGATAATTTTCTTTAGCATTGTCAGAAATGGTGATGGCCTCAAACCGACCTGCCATTCGCATGCAACTCTTGTAGCCCACTTTAGAGAATACGTACTGCACACGGACACACACACCCTGAGACTTCGTGTTGTAAGCCCTCTAATACCCGAGATGATATGAGGCAGAATGCGCTCAGAATGCGGAAATGAATTGTCTGTACGTTATTAACTAAGCCCATCCCCTCCCTCTTCCCACCACGCATATCAAATTCATCGGTTGCAATGATACTCAAGATTCGCGTGTATTTAAGTAACTACCGACGATAAAAATATCAACGTTTAACACAAATGAGAACAACAAATACACCACCCATCGTCACAGATAGAACCAGAGGCACCTGCGCTCTGCCATGACGTGCCGCGCCGCGGTATTCTCTCGCGACCAATCGGCTTCGGCGTCACTGGCGTTAGCTAGCTCAGGCACGAAGGAGAACAACGCCGGGAGTAAGCTGAGTCTCACTGGTGATCCAGCCGCGCGCTGGCATCATCCGGTCGAAATTACCGCCGAGATTGTATCACAATAGCCAGAACCGTCCGTGGGCGCATATGCAGCACATTCATCCACCGAGGGCATGTGCCGTGCTCGTACTTAATCATCGCGATCAACACCTGGTCCCCGTGAACGGCCTCCATCATCTCACAGCCATGATAGACGGTGCCCTGGTCCACATCTAACCACCGTGAACAATCTCCACCATCTCACAGCCACGGCAGACTGTGTGCTGGTCCACTCTAATCACCCTGAACAATCTCTACCATTCCACAGCCACCGCAGTCTGTGTTCTGGTCCACATCTAACCACTGCGACCCTGAACAGTCTCCACCATCTCACAGCCGTGACAGTCTGAGTTCTGGTCCACATCTAACCACCGTCAATACACACGAGTCGTCCTGCGCCGCCGAGATGCAGTCACAATGAGCTGCAAGGCACCAGCCTGGTCTACCAAACATCAGACCGTCCCAACGATTACTGACTCATACGGCAGTCGTATGAGTCACTGGTCCTGTAGCCGGCCTCACGGCTCCTGCGGCTGCTGTCAGCGGTCTCCCACCGATCGGGCAGCCGGCCCCCGTCGCTCCGCCGGCCGCTGGCAGCGGCGGCAGTGCCACTGGATCGAGTCTATGCTGCGGCGCAGTCGGCGGCTGAGCCGCAGGCAGCTGAAGTGGTGCCACACGCCGCACCGGTCGCACGCCACGCACGCGGTGTCCTCACATTCCCTGGCGCACACGCCGCACGGGTAGTCCGCGTCGTCGCTGCTGCTGCTGCCACCCGGCGCTCCGGTCGCGGCGCGGCTCTTCGTGTCGCTGCTGCCGCCGGCCGTCCTCGTCGTGGCGGCGCGGTTCTCCTTGGCGGCGGTGGCGACGCGGAGGCACGGCCATCGCGCGGGGAGCGTCTTGCGGCGACGTCCGCGCGCCTGTGGCAGCGCGTCGCCTCCACCTACCGGAACAGGCACCTCTCTGAGCGGGTGTCGCCGCCGCGCACCGGTCGGCCGCCGGTTCTCCGCTGGAGCCAGGCGGCGTCTCACGCATGCGGCGCACACTGATGGCTGGTGACGACAGAGTACGTCCGACACGAGGTCTGCCACCGAGCACGGTCGGCTGTCTCGCTGGATGGGCACCTGTAGCCGGCCACACCGAGTCGCTGGGTGGGCACCTGTAGCCGGCCACACAGAGTCGCTGGATGGGCACCTGTAGCCGGCCACACCGAGTCGCTGGATGGGCACCTGTAGCCGGCCACACCGAGTCGCTGGATGGGCACCTGTAGCCGGCCACACCGAGTCGCTGGATGGGCACCTGTAGCCGGCCACACAGAGTCGCTGGGTGGGCACCTGTAGCCGGCCACACAGAGTCGCTGGGTGGGCACCTGTAGCCGGCCACACCGAGTCGCTGGATGGGCACCTGTAGCCGGCCACACAGAGTCGCTGGATGGGCACCTGTAGCCGGCCACACCGAGTCGCTGGATGGGCACCTGTAGCCGGCCACACTGAGTCGCTGGATGGGCACCTGTAGCCGGCCACACTGAGTCGCTGGATGGGCACCTGTAGCCGGCCACACTGAGTCGCTGGATGGGCACCTGTAGCCGGCCACACAGAGTCGCTGGATGGGCACCTGTAGCCGGCCACACCGAGTCGCTGGGTGGGCACCTGTAGCCGGCCACACCGAGTCGCTGGATGGGCACCTGTAGCCGGCCACACCGAGTCGCTGGATGGGCACCTGTAGCCGGCCACACAGAGTCGCTGGATGGGCACCTGTAGCCGGCCACACAGAGTCGCTGGGTGGGCACCTGTAGCCGGCCACACAGAGTCGCTGGGTGGGCACCTGTAGCCGGCCACACAGAGTCGCTGGATGGGCACCTGTAGCCGGCCACACAGAGTCGCTGGATGGGCACCTGTAGCCGGCCACACAGAGTCGCTGGATGGGCACCTGTAGCCGGCCACACAGAGTCGCTGGGTGGGCACCTGTAGCCGGCCACACCGAGTCGCTGGATGGGCACCTGTAGCCGGCCACACCGAGTCGCTGGGTGGGCACCTGTAGCCGGCCACACAGAGTCGCTGGGTGGGCACCTGTAGCCGGCCACACCGAGTCGCTGGGTGGGCACCTGTAGCCGGCCACACAGAGTCGCTGGGTGGGCACCTGTAGCCGGCCACACCGAGTCGCTGGATGGGCACCTGTAGCCGGCCACACAGAGTCGCTGGATGGGCACCTGTAGCCGGCCACACCGAGTCGCTGGGTGGGCACCTGTAGCCGGCCACACGAGTCGCTGGATGGGCACCTGTAGCCGGCCACACAGAGTCGCTGGATGGGCACCTGTAGCCGGCCACACAGAGTCGCTGGATGGGCACCTGTAGCCGGCCACACAGAGTCGCTGGGTGGGCACCTGTAGCCGGCCACACCGAGTCGCTGGGTGGGCACCTGTAGCCGGCCACACCGAGTCGCTGGGTGGGCACCTGTAGCCGGCCACACCGAGTCGCTGGGTGGGCACCTGTAGCCGGCCACACAGAGTCGCTGGATGGGCACCTGTAGCCGGCCACACCGAGTCGCTGGGTGGGCACCTGTAGCCGGCCACACTGAGTCGCTGGGTGGGCACCTGTAGCCGGCCACACTGAGTCGCTGGGTGGGCACCTGTAGCCGGCCACACAGAGTCGCTGGGTGGGCACCTGTAGCCGGCCACACCGAGTCGCTGGGTGGGCACCTGTAGCCGGCCACACCGAGTCGCTGGGTGGGCACCTGTAGCCGGCCACACGAGTCCACACAGAGTCGCTGGGTGGGCACCTGTAGCCGGCCACACCGAGTCGCTGGGTGGGCACCTGTAGCCGGCCACACAGAGTCGCTGGGTGGGCACCTGTAGCCGGCCACACCGAGTCGCTGGGTGGGCACCTGTAGCCGGCCACACAGAGTCGCTGGGTGCACCTTAAACAGTCGCTGGGTGGGCACCTGTAGCCGGCCACACCGAGTCGCTGGGTGGGCACCTGTAGCCGGCCACACTGAGTCGCTGGGTGGGCACCTGTAGCCGGCCACACCGAGTCGCTGGGTGGGCACCTGTAGCCGGCCACACGAGTCGCTGGGTGGGCACCTGTAGCCGGCCACACCGAGTCGCTGGTGGGCACCTGTAGCCGGCCACACCGAGTCGCTGGGTGGGCACCTGTAGCCGGCCACACAGAGTCGCTGGATGGGCACCTGTAGCCGGCCACACAGAGTCGCTGGGTGGGCACCTGTAGCCGGCCACACAGAGTCGCTGGGTGGGCACCTGTAGCCGGCCACACAGAGTCGCTGGGTGGGCACCTGTAGCCGGCCACACTGAGTCGGCCAGCAATAATCTGGCTGATGTCGACATTCATCGTTGAGGTACTCATAACACGGCGCACATGTTCCACTAGCTCTTCGCAATATTTTATTTTTAGCTTGGACTATGTGCAGGCAAGTTTTCCTCCTGAGCCCCATCCGCAAAAAGAACCGCAACTATAGGTCCTACATCCAGGCTGGATAATTGCTAAAGATAAGCAATATTGTTCCTGATAGCAACACAAAGTGAACGTTCCATTCCCTACAACAGTATTGCGAGGAGACTGTCGGCACACCACCAGTCCCGGCTACGACAACACTCATATGCACATCACATGAGCCGGCCATTCCCCCGCACCACTTTACGCCGTCAGCATTTGTCCACGGCAGTCGCATGTAGGCAACAAGCCACGCATGGTAACACTTTAGGGCGACACAAGCTGGTCTTCAGTGCAGCACTGTCAGCGCTCTTCAGGGCGACACAAACTGGCCTTCAGTGGAGCACCGTCAGCCTTTCAGGGCGACACAAGCTGGCCTTCAGTGTAGCACTAACAGCGTTATTCAGGGCGACACAAGCTGGCCTTCAGTGTAGCACTAAGTGTTCTTCAGGGCGACAAAAGTTGGCATTCTGCCAGCGCTCTCCAGAGCGGTACCAGCTGGCTTTCAACACAGCACCGTCGGCGATCCCAGTCCCACAGGCTGGTTTTTAATGCAGCGGTAGCGCTCTTCGTGGTGGCAAGGGCTGAGTTTCAGTGCAGAGTAAGGGCTCTTCAGGACGACACGGGTCGGGCTTCAGTGCAGCATCAGCGCTCATCGGGGTGGCGCCGGATGGGTTTCAGTGCAGCGCTAGCGCTCTTCTGACCCAGCTGTCATTAACTTCCTGCTGAATTCCTGCTTATGCTGACCAATCAGCTGATGTTGCCGTGCTGAAGGAATTAGTTTGCTATTTATTGCTACTGCGTGAACAACGAGGAGCTGGCTTTTCTAGGCCAGCTCCTCGATAGCCTGTGGTAGCCTCGGTAAGCATTGCACTGTGTCGGCAGCCTGTGGTATCTTTCTCGAGCAGTGGCCAGAATTTAATTTCGTCCTTATCTTTAAAAAAACTCGTAAACTTCCAGAAAATGATCGATCGATTTAACTGCTACCACCTTGTGCCCTATTTTAAAAGAAATTAATTTGCGATCAACGCATACATCATGCCTGCGGTCCCACCTGTCTCAATCCCAGCATGGTGTCATACCGCATCGTTCCCGCACAACTAACCCAGCATAATCTGCACCACTTGTGCGGGAAGCAAGCTCCGCGGGTGTTTAGCTGGGTGTGGTGTACGCTGATTGCTATTTGTTAGTTGCGCTCCAGGGCGCTTGGAATAGTCTTTGGTTATTGGCTTTTACGACACATCGACCGTTGAGTCATGTTGCGTCGCCAATCTCTCACGCCGATTGGTCGCGGGCGAAGAGTACCGACAGGTGAGACTCGAACCCACAACCTTTCGATTGTGAGACGAGCAACTTGCCCCTAGGCTACTCCGCCCCTTGGAATAGTCTTTGATCATTCGCGCCCAGCGGTATAAATGGATTTTTCTAGCATATATCCAAGTGTAAACCAACATCTAGAGGCTGGAGCGTATGAACGGTGTTAGTGGGCTGGACTGGCCGAGGTCGTACCATGGGAGACAAGACAGAAGGGGAGGAGGCCTTAGGTGGTGGTGAATTTGGGTTTGGGGACGCGTCGACTGCCAGGGTCATTTTGCGCCCACAACTGTGTTTACATACACTAACTCATAATCGTTCAGATCGACGATATACATCAAAGCGTGCTTCTTGAAGGAATGTAAAAATGCTCCCAGAGGTCACGACCTCAGAGTAGTTTCCGATTAGCGTATGCAGAGTAAAGTCGGCGTCCTGCTGTCCTAACATTTGGCGTCTTAGTGATTCCAAAAGTACACATCCTACTAAAACACGATAACATACAGTAAGCGGATCCGAACAGCGAGGGCATAAAGGTCTGTCATCACCGGTAAGTATGTAGCCACGTGTCGCGAAGGTATAACCTGTCGGCAGAGTATTACTTCTTTTCATCGTTGTGCTCGGCTCGAGAACCTCCAGGACCTCAAGGCCTTAGGGAGCATCGATTGGGCGAAGCAGTGCTCAATGATGGTGGTGGCTATTGGCTTTTTACGACACGTCGACCGTTGAGTCGAGCGTCGCCAATCTCTCACGCCAATTGATCGCGGGCGAAGAATAGCGACAGGTGTGACTCGAATCCACAATATTTCGATTGTGAGACGGGCACCTTACCCCTAGACTACTCGTCCCTCGCGGTGCTCCATGGCAGTGCCTTGGTAACAATTAGTGACATGGTGTCAAAAGGCAACCAAGTGAGCAGGTCAAGCGCCGACCAATTAAGGCGCTTGACCTGCTCACTTGGTTGGTTATTTGGGCTTAGGAGCGAATCGACTGCGATGGTCATACAGCGCCCATGACCTGCTCACTCAGATTTTTCAGTCAGCCTTCCTCGGTGCGAGCTGAATAATATGGCAGCTCCTGCTGTTCATAGCGCTAACGTTCTGCCTATCCTAGAGTACTGGTCAGTATGGGTCAGTATGGGAGTAATTATGGGTGGTGCCACCATGTCGTCGTGTTCGTATCGAAGGTGCAGTTCCTCATGTGGCTGGCTCACCACACGAAACCAAGCTGCCAGCCTCTGGAGTATGAGCATCTACTGGAATTTTATTGTTTCCAGTCTCTACATGAGATACGTTACGTGTGTTATTTGCGTAGTCTTCAAGGGTTTCACCTCATCTATTAGTCTTTCTGTTCAGGTACCATTGATAAAAACAAATGCTCAGGGAACACTTCGTGTGCAATTTGACAGGATAAATAGCATTGCAGCTGAATTTTGTGCTCGCCCCTCGCACTTTTGACTTTTGAGACTTTTAATTTGAACACTTGAGACTTTTGAGAGCCAGCCTTAGAGATTGTACATAATCCATAGATCTGCTTCGTGTTGCTGTATATGTCATGTATGTTATTTATGCTCTAGCGTATGCTTATTTTTACATGACAATCATCTATAATTTGCCATTGCCTGTCGGAGATTAACAAACGATGCATGATGTACGATATAGGATTCCTAGAATTTGTGTCATCGCAATCTTGACAAACGGATAAGGCTGTCATCTGTCTTCATCATCTTTCGGCCGCACTTCTTTCCATCATATTGCCAAATTGTTCTGACATCATTACGGACTTTGTTTTTGCTTGCTACTCCACACCACTATATACAAAAATATCCGGGCCGCCACCACAGGCGGGCGAATTTCCAGGTGCGGCCGTCTGCGTTATCTGGCATCATGTCATGTCATCTGGCCGGTGGCACTGACCTTTGAGTTGGTTCTCGATGTTATCCCGCTCCTGGTGCAGTCGCTTTACCTCGGCTGCCAGATGCTGCTTCAAGGCCACCTCCTGCTCCTCCAGCTGATGTCGTAGCCGCCCCTCGCGCTCCTGCACACACAGCAGCAAGCATACCAACCAGGAAATAAATACAGGGCAGAAACTATGCTGCCAGCCATTCCCGTTGAATGGTCTAGTAATGGGTGAGGTCACACGTGACCACATTTCGCTGGTGCAGTGTCATTAGCAGCTATTGTCCGTCCGGGTGAGCCGCTCTTCCTCCGGGACCCTTCCAGTAAACTGACGAGCTATCCCCCTTGGTCTTCATTGGCACAACGTCAGAGATAGTGGGCACAGGAGCTGGTTTCAGTAAATAATTTCAGTTGATGGTTGGTTGGTTATTGGAGTTTAGGGCGATTGATGATTCTTAACCAAAAGATGGACAAGGACAAATTAACCTTTCATAGTGTCCCATGTTTCAAATAAATATCTGATCCAGGTACTGAGATGCATGAAATGTCTCAAGGGCATTCATACTCAATACAGCAGCCGAAATCACAAAATGGCGACAGGCTGGCCAAACCCAACCACAAACGGCACTCATAAAAAGCGTTACAGCCTCTACAGTTTAGAATACCTTTCTTGTGATGTAAGTAATGTCCTCAATTTCGAGTTTCATATTTAACGTATAAAACAGTTCTTATTTTATCTTCCCAACATTGTGGAAACTTGAAAGTATTCCAGGTTGCATTAGTGACATTACGAACTGTGTCCAGCCACCTATTCAAAAAAGTCACTCCCAATAGCTCATCACATTTTTCCAGAAACTTGACCTGGATCGAATTCGTTACTTTGACCTTCACACGTGTCAGTCCAAGTCTTCAGCTTACATATCACCTGGTCTGGAGCATGACATCGTGTTTGTTTCACAATCCGAGTCAGAAAACTACGGCGAAGGCTGGCTGAGTGACTTCATGCCGATACTTACCTGTTCGACGTGGTCTGGGCGGTCAACCGAAGAGGTACCTAAAAACGTTCCAACTCAGAAAGTTCAAGGATGGAGCTATATCATATACCGCAGCACTTCATCTTTCTTAGAGCCAAAGCTAGTGGTAAAACCAAAGACTTCAGAGCTTCAGAGCTTCAGCGACACCACAACACAAACCCGCAGCGAATCAGAGGTGTTTCACAGATCGTGCAGCAGTCCTTTCATAATCAGCAATGCCTAGTGCGACCAGAAGCAAAACACAATACTGTGATGCAGGCACAAAGACGACGCAAATATGCAGACCAAAAATGGATTATACATGACGAGACTGGGAACAATGCGCGATTAATAACTCATGCCACATGGCGCGGGAAAAACGCAAGAATAGGTGTTTGAAAAACGCCGTACCTAAGGTTTGCTCCAAGTGTGCACTGACCAGTTAAGCGAGCAGCATTATCCATCGTACATTTCTATGAGCAGAGCTGGTGACACCTGGATGGACACTTAACTCCTGCACGTGACTGACTACACAAATTATGAGACAATGAACAGAACGGACATGCGTCATCAGTACAATACACGTTACAACACGAATCACATTTTCCTGTTCTTACCCCCAGCTGCTCCTGCTGCTCCTTCAGCGTGGCTTCTATTAGGAGTTTTTCTTCCTCAATTCTTCGCTTTTCTTCTTCTATCATTTGTTTTTCTTCCCCTACCCGCTGCCTTTCCTCCTCAACACGCCGTCTTTCCTCTTCTACAATCAGTTTTTGCTCCTCTACTCTTCGTTTTTCCTCTTCTGCTTTTCGTTTTTCTTCTTCCGCGTTTCTCTTTTCCTCTTCGGCTCTTCGTTTTTCATCTTCAGCATTTTGCTTTTCCTCCTCTAGGGCCTTCTTTTCCCTTTCCACCCTTTGCTTTTCTTCCTCTATTCTTCGCATGTGTTCAACGCTGTCGGCAAGCATCGAGAACGATTGGTAACAGCGCACGGCCGACACACGTCTCAGGGTCGGTCACCAAACACTGTTCACTGCTCAGCCTGACACACGTCCCAGGGATGGTGACCCAAACACTGCTCACTGCTCAGGATGACACACATCCCAAGGATGGTGACCCAAACACTGCTCACTGCTCAGTCTGACACACGTCCCAGGGATGGTGACCCAAACACTGCTCACTGCTCAGCCTGACACACGTCCCAAGGATGGTGACCCAAACACTGCTCACTGCTCAGCCTGACACACGTCCCAGGGATGGTGATCAAACACTGCTCACTGCTCAGTCTGACACACGTCCCAAGGATGGTGACCCAAACACTGCTCACTGCTCAGTCTGACACACGTCCCAGGGATGGTGACCCAAACACTGCTCACTGCTCAGTCTGACACACGTCCCAGGGATGGTGACCCAAACACTGCTCACTGCTCAGTCTGACACACGTCCCAGGGATGGTGACCCAAACACTGCTCACTGCTCAGTCTGACACACGTCCCAGGGATGGCGACCCAAACACTGCTCACTGCTCAGGATGACACACGTCCCAAGGATGGTGACCCAAACACTGCTCACTGCTCAGTCTGACACACGTCCCAGGGATGGTGATCAAACACTGCTCACTGCTCAGTCTGACACATGTCCCAGGGATGGTGACCCAAACACTGCTCACTGCTCAGTCTGACACATGTCCCAGGGATGGTGATCAAACAGTGCGTATTGCTCAGCCAGTCGAGTGACAGCAACGACCAGCTGTGTGGAGCTTATAGTCATACAATCACAACGCAAGTGCAAGTCGCGCCCGTGCACGTTTTAACCGAACAGCCCTTGCGAGATATCCATTCCATTTCCCATCGTCTCCCTCACACGATAACCACTTCGATATCGAGGGGACACCGTGTGCACACATCAGTGCCCTCCCACCAAGGTCCTGTCGACACACAATTGTTCCCCGCATCGGGACGGCAAACTATTGACACAGTACCTCCTGCGTGTGGAAACCCTTCTTACCACACCACTCTTCTGCTCACACTACTCACCACGTCGGGACAGTACCCTGACAACAGCCTACACTATCCAGGGTAGCCATCTGGGGTAGTGGCAACAATTGAATAAGTAAACTATGTCGATGTTTGGCCCGCCCACCAGCTGCTGATCGCATGCCAATCCAGTGACGGTTGCTGAATTACCTGGCGAGTGGCCGCTGTCGTACCTGGCGAGTAGCCGTTGACGTACCTGGCGAGTGGCTGCTGATGAACCTGGCGAGTGGCCGCTGACGTACCTGGCGTGGGGCCGCTGACGTACCTGACGAGTGGCCGATGACGTACCTGGCGAGTGACTGCTGATGTACCTGGCGAGTGGCCGCTGACGTACCTGTCATGTGGCCGCTGACGTACCTGGCGAGTGACTGCTGATGCACCTGGCGTGGGGCCGCTGACGTACCTGACGAGTGGCCGCTGACGTACCTGTCATGTGGCCGCTGACGTACCTGGCGAGTGACTGCTGATGCACCTGGCGTGGGGCCGCTGACGTACCTGGCGAGTGACCGCTGACGTACCTGACGAGTGACTGCTGATGTACCTGGCGAGTGGCCGCTGACGTACCTGGCGAGTGACCGCTTGGCCGGCGGCGGCTGTATGCACTCGACAACGCGATACTGGTAGTTGGCGGTTGGGTCCAGCTGCAGCCGGTCCGACAGCGATAGTCGGACCGGCTGCCCGCGCGACAGCCGGACGCCGTTCAGCAGCACACCGTTCAAACTCTGCAACGGGCAACCACACTCAGTACCACACTGCAGCCACAGTCAGTACCACACTGCGGCCACACTCAGTACCACACTGCGGCCACACTCAGTACCACACTGCGGCCACACTCAGTACCACACTGCGGCCACACTCAGTACCACACTGCGAAGTCAGTACCACACTGCGGCCACACTCAGTACCACACTGCGGCCACACTCAGTACCACACTGCGGCCACACTCAGTACCACACTGCGACCACAGTCAGTACCACACTGCGGCCACAGTCAGTACCACACTGCGGCCACACTCAGTACCACACTGCGGCCACACTCAGTACCACACTGCGGCCACACTCAGTACCACACTGCGGCCACAGTCAGTACCACACTGCGGCCACACTCAGTACCACACTGCGGCCACAGTCAGTACCACACTGCGGCCACAGTCAGTACCACACTGCGGCCACAGTACCACACTGCGGCCACAGTCAGACCACACTGCGGCCACAGTCAGACCACACTGCGGCCACAGTCCCAGTACCACACTGCGGCCACAGTCAGTACCACACTGCGGCCACAGTCAGTACCACACTGCGGCCACAGTCAGTACCACACTGCGGCCACAGTCAGTACCACACTGCGGCCACAGTCAGTACCACACTGCGGCCACAGTCAGTACCACACTGCGGCCACACGTCAGTACACCACACTGCGGCCACACTCAGTACCACACTGCGGCCACAGTCAGTACCACACTGCGGCCACAGTCAGTACCACACTGCGGCCACAGTCAGTACCACACTGCGGCCACAGTCAGTACCACACTGCGGCCACAGTCAGTACCACACTGCGGCCACACTCAGTACCACACTGCGGCCACAGTCAGTACCACACTGCGGCCACAGTCAGTACCACACTGCGGCCACACTCAGTACCACACTGCGGCCACAGTCAGTACCACACTGCGGCCACAGTACCACACTGCGGCCACACTCAGTACCACACTGCGGCCACACTCAGTACCACACTGCGGCCACAGTCAGTACCACACTGAGGCCAGTCAGTACCACACTGCGGCCACACCAGTACCACACTGACCAGTACCCACTGCAGCCACAGTCAGTACCACACTGCGGCCACAGTCAGTACCACACTGCGGCCACACTCAGTACCACACTGCGGCCACAGTCAGTACCACACTGCGGCCACAGTCAGTACCACACTGCGGCCACACTCAGTACCACACTGCGGCCACACTGCCCACAGTCAGTACCACACTGCGGCCACAGTCAGTACCACACTGCGGCCACAGTCAGTACCACACTGCGGCCACACTCAGTACCACACTGACACACTGCGGCCACAGTCAGTACCACACTGCGGCCACACTGTCAGTACCACACTGCGGCCACAGTCAGTACCACACTGCAGGCCACACTCAGTACCACACTGCGGTACCACCACACTGCGGCCACAGTCAGTACCACACTGCAGCGCCACAGTCAGTACCACACTGCGGCCACAGTCAGTACCACACTGCGGCCACAGTACCAACACTGCGGCCACAGTCAGTACCACACTGCGGCCACACTCAGTACCACACTGCGGCCACAGTCAGTACCACACTGCGGCCACAGTCAGTCGCCACACTCAGTACCACACTGCGGCCACAGTCAGTACCACACTGAAGCGGCCACACTCAGTACCACACTGCGGCCACACTCAGTACCACACTGCGGCCACAGTAGTACCACACTGCGGCCACAGTCAGTACCACACTGCGGCCACACTCAGTACCACACTGCGGTACCACACTGCGGCCATACTCAGTACCACACTGCGGCCACAGTCAGTACCACACTGCGGCCACACTCAGTACCACACTGCGGCCACAGTCAGTACCACACTGCAGCCACAGTCAGTACCACACTGCGGCCACACCCAGTACCACACTGCGGCCACACAGTACCACACTGCAGCCACAGTCAGTACCACACTGCAGGCCACATCAGTACCACACTGCGGCCACAGTCAGTACCACACTGCGGCACAGTCAGTACCACACTGCGGCCACAGTCAGTACCACACTGCGGCCACACTCAGTACCACACTGCAGCCACAGTCAGTACCACACTGCCACAGAATCAGTACCACACTGCGGCCACAGTCAGTACCACACTGCGGCCACAGTCAGTACCACACTGCGGCCACAGTCAGTACCACACTGCGGCCACAGTCAGTACCACACTGCGGCCACAGTCAGTACCACACTGCGGCCACACTCAGTACCACACTGCGGCCACAGTCAGTACCACACTGCGGCCACAGTCAGTACCACACTGCGGCCACAGTCAGTACCACACTGCAGCCACAGTCAGTACCACACTGCGGCCACAGTCAGTACCACACTGCGGCCACAGTCAGTACCACACTGCGGCCACAGTCAGTACCACACTGCAGCCACAGTCAGTACCACACTGCGGCCACAGTCAGTACCACACTGCGGCCACAGTCAGTACCACACTGCGGCCACAGTCAGTACCACACTGCGGCCACAGTCAGTACCACACTGCGGCCACAGTCAGTACCACACTGCGGCCACAGTCAGTACCACACTGCGGCCACAGTCAGTACCACACTGCGGCCACAGTCAGTACCACACTGCGGCCACAGTCAGTACCACACTGCGGCCACACTCAGTACCACACTGCGGCCACAGTCAGTACCACACTGCGGTACCACACTGCGGCCACAGTCAGTACCACACTGCGGCCACAGTCAGTACCACACTGCGGCCACAGTCAGTACCACACTGCGGCCACAGTCAGTACCACACTGCGGCCACAGTCAGTACCACACTGCGGCCACAGTCAGTACCACACTGCGGCCACACAATGGCAGTACCACACTGCGGCCACAGTCAGTACCACACTGCGGCCACAGTCAGTACCACACTGCGGCCACAGTCAGTACCACACTGCGGCCACACTCAGTACCACACTGCGGCCACAGTCAGTACCACACTGCGGCCACAGTCAGTACCACACTGCAGGCCACAGTCAGTACCACACTGCGGCCACAGTCAGTACCACACTGCGGCCACAGTCAGTACCACACTGCGGCCACAGTCAGTACCACACTGCGCCACAGTCAGTACCACACTGCGGCCACAGTCAGTACCACACTGCGGCCACAGTCAGTACCACACTGCGGCCACAGTCAGTACCACACTGGCCACACCAGTACCACACTGCAGCCACAGTCAGTACCACACTGCGGCCACAGTCAGTACCACACTGCGGCCACAGTCAGTACCACACTGCGGCCACAGTCAGTACCACACTGCGGCCACACTCAGTACCACACTGCAGCCACAGTCAGTACCACACTGCGGCCACACTCAGTACCACACTGCGGCCACAGTCAGTACCACACTGCGGCCACAGTCAGTACCACACTGCAGCCACAGTCAGTACCACACTGCGGCCACAGTCAGTACCACACTGCGGCCACAGTCAGTACCACACTGCGGCCACAGTCAGTACCACACTGCGGCCACAGTCAGTACCACACTGCGGCCACAGTCAGTACCACACTGCGGCCACAGTCAGTACCACACTGCGGCCACAGTCAGTACCACACTGCAGCCACAGTCAGTACCACACTGCGGCCACAGTCAGTACCACACTGCGGCCACAGTCAGTACCACACTGCGGCCACAGTCAGTACCACACTGCAGCCACAGTCAGTACCACACTGCGGCCACACTCAGTACCACACTGCGGCCACAGTCAGTACCACACTGCGGCCACAGTCAGTACCACACTGCGGCCACAGTCAGTACCACACTGCACACACTGCAGCCACAGTCAGTACCACACTGCGGCCACACTCAGTACCACACTGCGGCCACACTCAGTACCACACTGCGGCCACAGTCAGTACCACACTGCGGCCACAGTCAGTACCACACTGCGGCCACAGTCAGTACCACACTGCGGCCACACTCAGTACCACACTGCGGCCACAGCCACAGTCAGTACCACACTGCGGCCACAGTCAGTACCACACTGCGGCCACACTCAGTACCACACTGCGGCCACAGTCAGTACCACACTGCAGCCACACTCAGTACCACACTGCGGCCACAGTCAGTACCACACTGCGGCCACAGTCAGTACCACACTGCGGCCACAGTCAGTACCACACTGCGGCCACAGTCAGTACCACACTGCGGCCACACTCAGTACCACACTGCGGCCACAGTCAGTACCACACTGCGGCCACACTCAGTACCACACTGAAGTCCACACTGGGCCACAGTACCACACTGCGGCCACACTCAGTACCACACTGCGGCCACAGTCAGTACCACACTGCGGCCACACTCAGTACCACACTGCGGCCACAGTCAGTACCACACTGCGGCCACAGTCAGTACCACACTGCGGCCACACTCAGTACCACACTGCGGCCACACTCAGTACCACACTGCGGCCACAGTCAGTACCACACTGCGGCCACAGTCAGTACCACACTGCAGCCACACTCAGTACCACACTGCAATGAGCCACAGTCAGTACCACACTGCGGCCACAGTCAGTACCACACTGCGGCCACAGTCAGTACCAGCCACATGCAGTCAGTACCACACTGCGGCCACACTCAGTACCACACTGCGGCCACAGTCAGTACCACACTGCGGCCACACTCAGTACCACACTGCAGCCACAGTCAGTACCACACTGCGGCCACAGTCAGTACCACACTGCGGCCACACTCAGTACCACACTGCGGCCACAGTCAGTACCACACTGCGGCCACAGTCAGTACCACACTGCGGTCACAGTCAGTACCACACTGCAGTCAGCCACACTGCGGCCACAGTCAGTACCACACTGCGGCCACAGTCAGTACCACACTGCGGCCACACTCAGTACCACACTGCGGCCACAGTCAGTACCACACTGCGGCCACATCAGTACCACACTGCGGACCACACAGCGGCCACATCAGTACCACACTGCGGCCACACTCAGTACCACACTGCGGTCACAGTCAGTACCACACTGCGGTCACAGTCAGCACCACACTGCGGCCACACTAAGTACCACACTGAGGCCACAGTCAGTACCACACTGCAGCCACAGTCAGTACCACACTGCGGCCACACTCAGTATCACAGCCACAGGCCAGACCACAGTGCAGTCAACAGTTATGCCACACCACATCTACAGGCCAGGTCACATTCAGTACCACAATGTGGGGTCGAATAGCAGCGTTGGACGTTGAACTAGGATAACGTGACTTGCCCCTCTCACCTAAAGCTTTGCAACAGCTAACACAAAGCACTTAGGCTATAGCTTATCATGACAGCTTTTGCAAGGGTTTACATCATAAAACAAGCTTACAGATTTTGTAACATCCCTGACATGTCGTGGTATCATCAGTGAGTCTCGTGGGTCTCCCGCCAATAGCTCCCTCTTGGAAACATCTGACGTGTGTTACACTCCAATGACTTCCAGAAGTTCCGCCCAATAACAAGCTGCAGCACTTTCCAGAAGCTTCCACAAACATTCCAGAGTATTCCACTGCACGCTACCATTCCAAAAAACCTTCCAGATCCAGGTGGTCCCACTGAAACCTCCAGCCTCGTGGTGGCACGACTAAACCCTACAGATAAGTGACCATCCTACCAAACGACACGAGTCCGTTACCCCCACCAGGTGCGTGACAGTTTCACCAAACCTTAACACTCGCACGTCCGGCGGTCCGCACCAACTTCGCATGTCCGGGGGGGGGGGGCAGATGTCTGCCCCATAAGATCTCTAGACCTATGCTAGCTAGCGGCAAACGGAAAACGGCGTTGGATAGCTGGTGAAAGGCTCTATCAAAAGTGCTTCGGTCATTTTTTTCGCTCAGGTCAATATTCAGGTCACTGGGTTATCATAGGTCAAATTCGACCAGATCGCGTGGGACTCATCTCATATTGACACATGGCTCAGGACCTGTAACAGATAGAAACAAACGGCGAACGCTATTCTATAGTCCTTCAAATGTGCTATCGACAATAGATGGTGTGATTTAAGGTCAGGTCAACCGAAACTATGACAGTGTTAAATTATTCGTAAAATAGGGTGTAAAATATCACTTTCTGAACATTCAATCAACATACTTCTCCAAGAAGTATCAAAATCCTGCTCCATGGTGTGTGCTTATGAAGTCTTCGTGTCTCCTTTCTAACAGTATCTCGCTTATATCATGTTAATGCTCCTCATAAGGAACAGTGATGCACGAACATTTCGCAACGCAACTTCGGGTAAAGAGATTAACTATGTGATATGGAGTATGGTACCTAGTTTATAGCATAGGTAATTGTCTCCCTGTACCGTATATAGCTCTTCCTAAATTATGAATCTCAAAGCAAATAACATGCGTACAGTCGTAAGTACCTACACAATTGATTCAAATGTGAGTCTGAAAGACATCAAAAACATTTTAAGTGACACTATTTACATGGCAAATTTCGACATCCTTCTGTGCCCATTTCGACATCTCACACCTAGCGAAAAACCATTATTTTAACACTGAACTATGACCTCAGGTTAAGGTCATTAAGTAGCCTAGGGAGGGCATGTAATGCATCAATCGACACATCTTGGCGATACAAGCACAATGACGGTAATTTCAGCCCTCTAGCTCAATGCAATGCGACGTAATGCGCATACATTTGTAATGATCTCAGGTGACCTCAGATGACCTTGGTGATGTCACTGGGCAAAAATGTCAGCAGTAACACTGAGCATAGCTTCCGACTACACGCTACAACCGTTGTGAATCATTTCGAGAGCAAATATGTAACCAGGAAAACATTCGTATATTTTACCATAGCCCTATAATGGGGAAGCTATGGCCGCGACCTGACCTCGGGTCAATGCTACGAAAAACCCGATATATATACATATATTATATATATATATATATATATATATATATATATATATATATATATATATATATATATATATATTATGGTCCCTGATGAGATCATGACGTGTTATAAGTTTGAAATCAATCGCCCAATTATTGTGGAAGTTATGCCACCTAGAACCAGTGTTGGAAAAAACACGCGTTTGCTGGTGTCATGCATACCAAATACATTTTGTACTCCAGGATTGTGACTAGACTAAATGGAATGTTTTGTACTCCAGAAGGAAAAAGGAAGAACAACATTGTTTGGTCAAGTGCTACCACTCAAAGCCCATACCTGAAAACAAATAGCAGTTGCAGCAGTAACAAATCGCCGACCCATCAATGACCACAAAAGAACTAGACGACATTCGGATCTGTTGGTGTCGGTGTTGTTTGTCGTTTTTTTGCGCCATTTATGCGCTAAAAACGTCTCCGCACCGCACAAATGGCGGCGCGTGACGTCATGTGAGAAGACGCATGTGAGAAGACGGTATTTGCGTCAATATAAACAATCATTAATTCATTATTTATTCAATATTTATTCAATGTTGATTTAATATTCATCAATATTTATTCCTATATATGAGATTATATAATTTTTGCATGTTCGCCAATAAGTACCAGAAATCCCTAGTTGGCAAATCTGGGGGTACTTGGTATCGCCAGAGTAAATACTTGAATCCTCGTTTGGCCAATAAGGTGCTTTGAATGTGCAATCGAAGGTCATTTTGTTAAAGAGACAACTTTTTTTGACACAATTAGCCCGTTCAATGCAAAAAAAAACTTCAAATTTCATAAAAGCTGCCCCCGAGCAAGCAAGTTCTCCCAGGCGATTACACCAAGAAACCAATGCCATTTGTGCACTTATGCATGACTGTCAAATAATTTGTTGCAAATGTGTGCGAAGATAAATGTGCCTTGAAACGTAACTGCATTTGCGGTTCATCAATGTCAGTGAAGGGTCCGTAATACTTGTTCCAATTTTACTCCGAGCCATCTGATGTTGCCGGCCCGGTGATTAGCTGTACTTCTAGCGCTGGTGTAAGCGAATCCGACCAGCTCTATTTAACAGCAATAATAAAACCGACTATTAGCGGTTTACAGCGGCAATTTGCTCTCCCGTCTAGCAGCTCTGGATCCATCCAAGTCGATCCTTGCTTCAACTAAACATTCCAGACATAATCTAAACAATTACATGGAGCAAATTTTTATATTAATAAGATTTGGTTTCAATTAATTTTCTCAGCTTCTTCATACAAAATAACTGTTTCTTCGTGGTGAGAATACAATTATCGTGAACGGATTTTCTTATTTTCATTAAACCATTTTATATTCCGAAACCTACATCCCAATAGACACGCGGGGTTTCTTGTGAATATTAGGTGTGCGTTGTGAGCCGGTCTCGGGTGTTGAGTACGGATTCGTGAACTTGGTTGACATCGATTAAGTATACTTTTGTTATCATTTTATGTACCATTGCTCGTGAAGTTGGCTTATAACCTCATCATTCGCTAATAATTTAACCACAGCCAATTTTGAGGTTTGAGGCAGAACGGTGTATTATGCGTCGGTGGCGAATGGTGCGCACAAACTCGGAATGGTGCAAAGGTTGACCGGGGCCAAGAAATGTATTTTGGGAATGCTTGAGATCTTGGACAACAACGGAGATCCGCCAAAGATGAGTTTGAGTCCGATTTATCCTGAGCTTTGCCAGCAGATATGTTATTGGTGTATTCACATCACATTATGCATATACATAAAAAATATTTGTTTGTGAACTTTTGGAATACATCACCCACCTACACTCAGGCAATATCCATCCAATTTGCATATGTCATGGTTACATTTTCGGGAGTGCTTTGGCTCCTGGAGGCGCTTCCCACTAGATGCATTCCTGGGCACAATTGCATATATTCATAACTTAGCTTGCTGACATATTGCTGACTTAGCAGTTAGCTATCTGTGCATATATGTTTGTATGGTACATACAGCATGAAATGGTAACATTTATTTTTAATTCCATTAAAGCAATACTACCTGGTCATGGATAACTCTCTCTTTTTAGTGCAGTACAATTTTGGACATTTCTGCATTTGCCAAGATGCTTATGCATACAAAAATGCTAGCATTGGTTTTCAGCCCCACTAAAATTGGTTTCCCATAGTTCAGTTACATGGAATCTGACAAATGATGTTGATTTCATTGATAGTGATGTTGTTTACAATCATATCAGGAAAATGAAGCCAAATAAGGCAGCAGGACCTCATGATATTTATGCTAGGGTGTTGCGGGAAACTGAAAAGGAACTGGCATTTCCACTTAGTATCATATTTTGTAG
This sequence comes from Imbricaverruca yamaguchii, assembly GCA_034440575.1. Taxonomy (NCBI): domain Eukaryota; kingdom Metazoa; phylum Arthropoda; class Thecostraca; family Neoverrucidae; genus Imbricaverruca; species Imbricaverruca yamaguchii. Next base: position 23,466 of record JAOTOL010001160.1, on the reverse strand, counting down.
ATCAGTTTCACATAATGAAATTCCAACCGATTGGAAAAGGGCAAATGTAGTTCATATTTTCAAGAAAGGAGAAAGAGGGAAAGTTGAAAACTATAGGCCAATAAGTCTCACATCCCTAGTCTGCAAGGTACTCGAATCAATTATCAAGGATAGAATAGTTAGTTATCTGGAAGGTAGCAGATTGATTTAAGATACTCAACATGGGTTTAGAAAAGGACGATCGTGTCTCACAAACCTCTTGGACTTTTTGAACTTCGCCACAGAACAATGTGATCAGGGAAATCAGGTTGATGTAGCATATCTTGACTTTAGTAAGGCCTTTGACAAGGTACCCCATAAACGGTCAATGATACAGCTTCAGTCCCATGGTATTGCAGGTAGCATCTTAAAATGGATAGAGTTGTGGCTTTCAGATAGACAGCAAAGAGTGATGCTAAATGGTACAGTCATCATGGCAAAATGTCTTAGTGGAGTCCCCCAGGGGTCAGTACCAGGGCCATTACTGTTCATTATATTTGTAAATAACATTGAAAGTGGCCTAAGCAGTAAAGTTTTGAAATTTGCAGATGATTTGAAGGTCTTTAGGGCAATAACAGGTCAGGATGAGCATATCTCGCTGCAAAAAGACTTAGACGAACTTTTGAGACGAACTTGTGAAGTGGTCCGAAGAATGGCAAATGAAATTTAACTTTGATAAGTGCAAAATCATGCATGTAGGTAAGCAGCATATGAAGGCTCCATACTTGATGGGTGGCCAGGTGCTATCAGTGACTCAACAGGAGAAGGATTTAGGTGTTATTCTAAACACAAAACTGGGGGCATCAGAACAGACCAAGGAAGCCAGGAAGAAGGCACTGAGAATGCTCGGGGCAATAAATAGGAATGTATCATACAGAAGTGAGGAAGTGATCAGGAAGCTTTACTGTGCATACGTCAGGCCACATTTGGAATACTGCATCCAAGCTTGGTCTCCTAGCTATGAAAAATATTGTTGGCTTTTAGAGAGAGTACAAAAGAGGGCTACAAAAATGGTTAATGGCATAAGCAACCTGGCATATGAGGAAAGATTGAAGAAATTGAATATATTTTCACTTAGATATAGAAGGCGGAGAGGAGATCTCATCGAGGTCTTTAAATTTGTCAATGGTCTGGAGAGGGGATACCTTGGGTAAATGTTTGAATTTAACAGAAATGATGCAATTAGAGGTCATAAATTCAAAATTAAAGTTAACCACAGCAGAACAAGGTTAAGGCAAACTTTCTTCACCAACAGGGTAGTGGAACACTGGAACCAGCTGTCAGAAAACATCGTCAGTAGCAGCACATTGAACATCTTTAAAAACAGCATAGACAATCATTATAAGAATAGAGGGCTTGCTTTTCAGTATTACAGGGAGGGCTGATTGACAGATTTGGTGGGCAACTGGTTCAGTGTACAGAGTGCAACCAAGAAGGGCCCTTGTGGCTCATAGTTGCACTAATCTTTTATGTCTTTATGTCTTTATGTCTAAAACAAGACTAATTGTCAGCAAGTGCATAGCTATTTTTTGGAATCCAGCTAAAAAAATCGTGCTCAATCTAAAAAATTTGTACTACACTACCAAGAGAAAAATATGGAAATCCTACACTGCCTAGAACTACGTGTGTAGTTGGGTCACTTCTCCTGACCTGGTGACCTGACCTAAGATTACCCAGGGTTGAAAATGTATGAGGATATGCAGGAAAGAACAATGAGCAGCCATGCGAGGTTTGGCCTTGCTAACTCGGTTAGCATGGTGGCAAATTAGGAAAAACCGCAGGGGGCAGATATCTGCCCCCGGACGAGCGCGTGCTAACAGTTCCGTGACCGCCCCACTGAACATTATCAGGTTCGTGACCACCCCACTGAACATTACGAGGTCTGTGACCACCCCACCAAACCTAAACAGGTCCGTGACCACCCCACTGAACTTTACTATGTCGGTGACCACCCCCACTGAACCTTACCAAGTCTGTGACTGCCTTGCAAACCTTACCAGGTCCGCAACCGCCCAACCAAGCCATACCAGGTCCGTGACCGCTCCACTGAACCATAACAGGTCCGTGACCGTCCCACTGAGCTTTACTACGTCGTTGACCGCCCCACTGAACCTTACCGGGTATGTGACCGCCCCGCCAAACCTTACCAGGTCCGTGACCTCCTCACCAAACCTTATCAGGTTCGTGACCTCCTCACCAAACCTTACCAGGTCTGTGACCGCCTCACCAAACCTTACCAGGTCCGTGATCACCACACTGAACCTTACCAGGTCCGTGACAGTCCAATGGCCGTCCTGCGTCCTGAAGTGCAAATGCTTCCGGGATATGAGCGGGTCCGGAATGGAGCAAGTAGAGGTCGGCAAACGACCCACCACCACCTGCAATATACACCCTGGTCACCGACCAATTCATAGGCCACCGCAAAGATGAGTTCACAGACCGACACGTAGGAAGCTAACAGGCCGACACATGAGACGCTGACGGGCTAAAACAAGGGAATCTGACAGGCTGGCATGGGGAGCTCTGGGAAGGAATACAAAAATAGGTTGTTCCTGGATTTTTGGCATCCAGAACACTGTAAACTATTTCAATTGGTTGGTTATTGGGTTTACGACACATCGACCGTTGAGTCATGCAGCGTCGCTAGTCTCTCACGCCGATTGGTCACGGGCGAAGAGTAGCGACAGGTGAGACTCGAACCCACAACCTTTCGATTATGAGACGAGTAACTTACCCCTAGACTACCCATCCCCATATAAACTATTTGAATAAAAAATCAAACTTCTTATTTTGACACTGAATGGTGTTGTATGACAATGGACTGGTATGTGATGACGTGTCCAACTTGTCAATTTGCTACTGCAGTGTGCAATAGGGCACAGCGTCCTTGAGAAATTTTGGATTCGAGATTCGGCCCTACGATTTTGAGATGTAATCGAGTGTGCTGATTTCAAATTCGAAAACTATTTTTGGATCAAAGCATTTTTTGGTCCGCAAATTTACACTTTTCTGCAGGCATGTTTCCTAACTTTACGCTAAATATGGCACTATGGACACAAAAGGCATATCTCAAAGTTGTGTGACTGTTATATTCGTGATGTTCACAACAAAATACCCATGGTTGCCACTTTTCAGCGCGCTAAAGCGTATATTGGATATATTTCTGACGGTTTCTTTGGTCCGTCCGACACATCTCTCACTAACGCCATCTATAGGTGGTTTTTTCATTCACTCGGAAAATTGACTCATTGAACTAGACATATATCAAAAGCCTGTCCAGTATACATCTAAAATGTACACTAACGAACTAAAAACTGATGCCTAGATTCCCTCAGGGTCGGATCCAGGGGGGAGGCAATAGAAGGTACATTGAAAAAGGCAAAGGCAGGTTCGTATACAAAATACAAAAAGCGAACACGTTTCTCGAAAACTTCAAATAACATAACACAAGCTTTGAAGTATCATAGCAATCGTTTGTAATGTAGGAAAACATTGCATAACACGCTTAATGCACTTAATGAGCTACGGGGCCCCAAAAGCCCGATACACCTCTCCCCCTACCCCACGAGAGTGGCTATTAGCAATGCCTTAGTCAAATCGCCCCAGCAGTGGAAGTCAGTAAACGCCTGCCTCATTTAAAATACCTTTAAAGTTTTCCTCACTTGCATCTATCACTATCATAGCCAATGGAACCATTCCAAATCCTTTTTTCATGTGATATCTCTCCTTTTCCTTACATATCTTTCCCTGTTTCAGATATGTCGAAGAGAAGCAAAATCCCGAGGCCAAAGACGAGAAAATCCTCGACCAGTAATTTCACTGAGTTCGTTGGAACTGGAGCTGAGCTGAACCCATCCGAGGTTCCGACATGGAGGGCCACCCTGAGAAAGGGTATCCTGTTACAAGAAGAATCGCTCATTCCCAAGAGCCACTATTCGTATACAGAGGTAGCTCGGGACCTAGCTCCACTGGTGCTGGCACAGTGGAAAAGGGCGAACGCGATGTTTGTACCACCAGTTACCGTGACAGAAAAATCGGTATCAAGAAAAATATCCAACTTCTGGTTAAGGGTTAATGACGTAGTGAGGGCCAGGACCTTAAAGGCAGAAGCCGAGAAGGTAGAAAGGCAGCTGGACACCCTGCTTGACACCACCTGCTGCCAGCATACTATCGTGCTGTGTCACGAAGAGGGCTCTAACTGCACAGACTCAGATGCATGTACACAGAAGGCTCATAGTACGTGTCACTGCCCTAATGATAGGAAGATTCCTCTGCATGAGCTTGAGTGGCTCAGAGACCAGAGAAGAAAAACTGGAGAAAAGGCCAACTTTCAAATGGGTGGCAGAGATGACAAAGAGACGAAACGACAGCTCAGGGCTACAAAGAGGAAACTCAACCAGGCGAAGAGCGACCGAAAAAGACAAAAGAATGAAAAGAGACAGAAGAAAGAAGAGGATAAAATTGTGCAGAACACAGATGAAGAGATTGACAATGCGAATGAAGACAAGGTGGAACAGGACAATGAAAAAGCGTCTAGCCAAAGGAACACAATGCCGATACCTCAGACTGCTGCGGCCAGTGTCCGTTATAATGTATCATCCATAGCAACGGCCGCAATAGCCAGCGCTACAATTCGGGACTTGATAGCTGCTGGTTACCTCGGCGAGGAAAAGGCGTACTTGGCCATTGACCCATCTAAGGTCACCAGAGCACGAAAAGTCGTGATGACACAAGCGAGAGACTCCGACACCGAAAAACAGAAGAATGACGGTATCATTGGGATTTTCTTTGATGGAAGGAAGGATAAGGATACTCGAGCGTTGGTTCCGGATAGCAACGGCAACCTTCATCCGAGGACAGTCACGCAGGAGCACGTTACTGTGACTGTTGAGCCTCAGGGTGATTATCTGTGCCATTTCACACCGGAAGAGCCGGTTCATCCAGAAAAGCCAGCACAGAAAACGGCTGAAGCTCTTTACGAACTGCTACACAGCCTGGAAGCTTGCGAATCATGTGTGGTGCTGGGAGGCGATTCTACGAACTCCAACACGGGTCACAGCAACGGCGTGATGGCCCACTTGGAGAGAATGCTCGGACACAGATGCTTCTGGGTCGTGTGCAACTTGCACACAGGAGAACTGCCACTCAGACACATTATCACTTCTCTGGACGGCCCAACAAACGCAAAGGACGGATTTCAAGGCCCTGTTGGAAATATGCTTTCGAAGGTTGAAGACATGAGGTATGATCCAGCGTTTGAACGGCTAGCTGAAGGCGAGGAATATGTGGAGATCCCAGAAGATGTACTTGACAGCATGTCAACAGACCAGAAGGTCTCTTACGAATTGTGTCGGGCGGTGAAAGCTGGAAATCTGCCTGCAAGTATGCAAGAAATGAAGCCTGGCAAGCTGAACCACGCGCGCTGGTTGACAACAGGTGAGAGGATAGTGTACTTGTGGACCAGGCAGCACGGCCTCACCGACTCAAGCAAGATAATCCTGAGACGGCTGACAGAGTTCTGCGTCAACGTATATTTCAAGTGCTACTTTGAGATTAAGACGAAGCCAAAAATCGTGGACGCACCCAAACACATAATAACCCATCTCCGGACCCTTCGTACGCAACCAGAAGAGGTTCAGGCGGCGGTTACCCGCTGTGTTCGGTCTTCCGCCTGGTACGCCCATCCTGAGAGCCTTCTACTGTCCCTTCTCGCCAGCGAACAACCTGAAGATAGGAAGTTTGCCATCGAAAAGATCATCGGTGTGAGAGGAGGAGCAGAGTACGGGGACAAGTCGCCAAGGACGAGAAAGCACCCCAAGATCAACATGTCCACCTCATCACTTATACAACTGATCGACTGGGACGACACAGAGATCACGGAACCTGTGTTTACGTGCGGAATCGCCACAACAGAACTCAGCAGGATCATATCCATGCCGCTGGATGTCCCTCCGTTCCCTGCGAATATCCAGTCGACGGAGCGGGCGGTCCAGCACGTCACGACAGCCGCTGGAAAGGTGGTGGGTCAGGAGGCCCGAGATGGCTATGTCCGCGCCAGCGCCCACCACAGAAAACAGTTGCCAGTGTTCCTCTCTAAGAAGGATGTAATGGAAGCTATGAAGTAGGCCAATGACGTGGAGTAGTAAAAAGGCCACACAAAACTGTACTTTATTCATTCTGTCCTTCAGATATCTATTATTTCCCTCAGTCGATCACTAAACGGTGGTCATGTGTGTTATGCAATGTTTTCCTACATTACAAACGATTGCTATGATACTTCAAAGCTTGTGTTGTTATTTGAAGTTTTCGAGAAACGTGTTCGCTTTTTGTATTTTGTATACGAACCTGCCTTTGCCTTTTTCAACATACCTACTATTGCCTCCCCCCTGGATCCGACCCTGAGGGAACCTAGGCATCAGTTTTTAGTTCGTTAGTGTACATTTTAGATGTATACTGGACAGGCTTTTGATATATGTCTAGTTCAATGAGTCAATTTTCCGAGTTAATGAAAAAAACACCTATAGATGGCGTTAGTGAGAGATGTGTCGGACGGACCAAAGAAATCGTCAGAAATATATCCAATATACGCTTTAGCGCGCTGAAAAGTGGCAACCATAGGTATTTTGTTGTGAACATTACGAATATAACAGTCACACAACTTTGAGATATGCCTTTTGTGTCCATAGTGCCATATTTAGCGTAAAGTTAGGAAACATGCCTGCAGAAAAGTGTAAATTTGCGGACCAAAAAATGCTTTGATCCAAAAATAGTTTTCGAATTTGAAATCAGCACACTCGATTACATCTCAAAATCGTAGGGCCGAATCTCGAATCCAAAATTTCTCAAGGACGCTGTGCCCTAGTGTGCAAGTCATGCAGTAGCAAAGTTGAACATTCAAGTTACTCTAACAGTATCACACTTCTTATAAAGTTCAAAACCTTAAAAAGTATCCTGCACACCTAAAAGATTGGTAAGATATTGCAAGATAAGATATAATAATGGTAAGATATTGCAGAAATAAATGAAGTAGCCAGCATTTCTCACCTCCCATTTATAACCAGAAAATGTGTCAGGGTAACAGCAGAATACTGAATTCTGATGAAGTGCTGCATATCACAGCATAATCTCTATAAAATATTGTATTTATAAAATTCACAATGTCAAGGAGATTGTCAGATTAATGTAACAGTGATATATCATCATGCTCATTGCAGCCACAATGAAACACATAAAAGGCAACATTTTTCATTGGGTGATTCACGATGCACTTTATGCACATTCACGGCTAGCGGCGCTGCCCACACTGCTCGCTGGTAGGCCGCGGGATTGGGAAATGTCCAGAGTAGCGCTAGTGTCGAACCTGGGACCTTTGGTACCCAGAGCCCAACACCCTAATAACTCGGCCATCCCCACCCCAAAACGGAAAGAGCAGGTTTAACTTACCTCGTCACCCTCTAAAATAATGTTATGCCGACGGGAATCCGGCCCTCTATATTGAATTCGCTGAAGTTCCAATTTATCAGCAGCCATGGCAAATACAATCTGAAAAAAAAACAGGACATTACAAACACAAGCATGCATGGGGATTATTCTGACGATAGAATAATCAAACAGGGTGAGATGTAGAAGTCAATTTTGAGAGATCACCAGCTTTAAATTAAACAAACACAGACATCTAAAAAACGTGACAGCTACCATCATGTCAAAGGTTTGTACGTTTCATCCAGGGCATGATCTTAACCAGTTTTTGCCATGAATAAAACTGGATTGGAAGGTGGACAAAGCTAGCTTTGTTCAACAAGTTAGCATTTCAAAAATTAGCAAGTCCACGTCAAATTGTCAAGTAAACGTCGTATTCGTATTCATATTCAGTGACAAGTTCGTCAAAGGCATATTTGCATTGGCATTGGCATTCACTGATGGGCTCATGATCATTCAAATCAATTACCACAAATGCTTCTGTTTGTGCTGAACATGCTGAAAGAAACTGCATAGGTCACACATTACCACTTTAACAGTAAAGGTTCAATGCAAATAAGTTTCTTCAGTCGCCTCTGTCAGGAAAGTGAACAAAACTCAGGCTGCTAACATTGCAAACTGACAAGACATGCCATTTATACCTATGTTTCCCATGCCCATTTTTAGTACCTCCCCAACTCTACTCTGCTTCTCTTCTGCATATTATCTGCTCTATATGTGCATTGGAGATGGGGCAGAACACAATGTAAGATAATTAACTGTGTAACCTGGAAATTCAGTTAAAATAAATATAATTTTACATACTTTAATCTAAAATGTTTTCATCATTGCCCATATACAAAGTTTGGTCAAGATTGTCATCACTGAGAAATAATGTGAAACACTGGTGAGTGAAGTGAAAGACACAATCTAGCTATATGTGTGCTAACTGTGTTAATGGAAATTTTCAAACCAATACACAATCCACATAAAATCTTCTATTTAACTTCATAATTTCATCAAATACATGCATATTGGCATATGCATGCTATAGTTATTTCTAAAGCCACACTGAAATGAACTTAATTACATTAAGTGGTTCTAAATATGTTGATCACTTGTATCACAGTAAAGCTTCCTGATCACTTGAAGTGATCAGGAAGCTTGACTGTGCATACATCAGGACACATTTGGAATACTGCATCCAAGCTTGGTCTCCTAGCTATGAAAAAGATTGTTGGCTTTTAGAGAGTACAAAAGGGGGCTACAAAAATGGTTAATGGTATAAGGAACCTGGCATATGAGGAAAGATTGAAGAAATTGAATATGTTTTCACTTAGATATAGAAAGCTGAGAGGAGATCTCATCAAGGTCTTTAAATTTGTCCATGGTCTGGAGAGGGGATACCTTGAGGAAATGTTTGAATTTAACAGAAGTGATGCAATTAGATGTCATACATTCAAAATGAAAGTTAACCACAGCAGAACAAGGTTAAGGCAAACTTTCTTCACCAACAGGGTAGTAGAACACTGGAACCAGCTGCCAGAAAACATAGTCAGTAGCAGCTCATTGAACATCTTTCAAAACAGCATAGACAATCATTATAAGAATAGAGGGCTTGCTTTTCAGTATTACAGGGAGGGCTGATTGACAGATTTGATGGGCAACTGGTTCAGTGTACAGAGTGCAACCAAGAAGGGCCCCTGTGGCTCATAGTTGCACTAATCACATGCCTTTATGTCTTTATGTCTAAATATGTTGATTGATCATAATGTAGTATTTTTCTTAAATTTTGGAGATGATTAAGAGTAAAGGTATCAGTCTATAACTTGTACATTTTTGATGTTCTCCTGCCTTAAATATAGTAAATGAAGGCTTTTTTAAAGTAATCTGACAAATTCAACATTACAGATGGAGATGGGTACATGGTAATGTTTCAATATCCTTTCATTTCTGAATAGTAATATGTTTGTGTTTATTCCATCTATGCCACCTGCAACATGTTTTAAGTTGTTGATAACTGATTCTACTTGAGCTTCATTGCTGCTAATATTATCTTAAGACCTAGCACAGGTAATTTCAGTTACGGAACCAGTTAGATCTTTTTATGTAAATGAAATTGCATGTGCTAGCTTTTCACCAATAAAAACAGAGAAATTGTGGAATGCATTTGGTACACAACTCCTCTCATATTAATTGCCATCTTCATTGCCATCTTTTGTCTTATGACAATCGTATTCATGATTGTCATATCATAGATGATCACAGATGTTTGTGCATCTCTCAGAATATTAACTAATATGTTTATATATGGTTCATACCATGATTCATTTTCTGTGGTTTGGTTTTCATGAACTTCTTAAAGTTTTTTATTTGTGAGCATAATATTCCTGTAGTTATCCATGGTTTCATAGGGGGTACCTTCCATTTCCATTAAGTATTCCTATCCATCTATATGCTTCATGCCATCCATATGTTTTAATGAAATGTTAATATGCAATTTTGGTATCAGTGTTGTGGTCAAAATGTTGAAATGCTAAAATAAATAATCATTTAGTTAGGCATTTAGTTTGGCATTGAGTTTGGGAACATGTAATTGCAACTGGTTACAATGTGTTCATGACCTGTGATATCTTCAGAATATGCAAATTTTCCTGAACCTTCTGCAAGTAGTATTAAAATTAGCATGCTTCTTTACAATGCTAAATGTATTTATGTTGTTTGCCTGTCTGTGCTACTACTCACCATATTATTGCACTAATCAACCTTAGACAAGTGTGCTGTCCTTGGGGACTCAAAAGGAGCCATATCAGGGGAGCCATGAAAGGCAGTCTGCTCTTCTGTGTGAGAAATATTGCTTCATTTCATATTGTCCACAGCCTGATTTTGAGTACACCCATATATATATACAGGTACCTTTGTTTGTCAGGAGCAGATTGACACCAATATCTTGATACAAAATATGTACTTCTACATATGCACTTCTACATATCACATCACACATATCAAGGCAGGATGGATGTGGTGTACTCAAACTTTAGCAAAGCTTTTGATGAAGTTCCACATAGGAATCTAATTCAACAATCACAGCAGCATGGAATTAGGTTCTTGGTTGAATGAATGCATGCTCTGTTCTAAGGCCACTTCTCTCTATTTTCTTTGTGAATAGCACTGAGGTAGAGCTAAGGAATAGCAGGTGCAAATTTGCTGATGACATCAAATTGGTAGGAGTGCTAACAGTAGTGAGCAATCTAAAAGTAGAAGCAATTTGGATGGAGTCCGAACACTATTGGTAGGACGCTCAAGTCACATTTGTTACATAAGATTGTGTGAACATGGCTGGATGGGTAAGGAGATGGACATTCATGATTGTTTGTGTGTCGAGGATCAATGTACTCTTTGGAATTATTGATGTGGTGTTGGTCCTCCCTTTACACACTTAACCTAGATGGTCCTTGCAGCTCTTATTAGGTTTGATCACTTTATGACTTTGTAGCACCCAAAAAGGGCTTGAAGTTGGGTAGCAGCATAAAAAGTAATGTCCAGTCAAGAAAGACTATGCAACATAGAAGACAAATAGAAACAACATAGAAAATGAGGAAAAAATTAAGCATCCATACAATAAAGCAAATATTTTAATGCAAAATGTTGAAGCATCTGATACCTGAAATATTCCCATTAAAAACCTACCCTAAGCTAGCCCGAAATGTTTTTTTACAGAATAAAATCATATTTGCATTTTTTCGTGAGCGTGTTTATAGCTAACAACAAAACCCTATCCTAACTTAACATAGGCGAATCTCACCCCTTTTTATAGGTTCATGGGGGTAAAACGTGCTTGAAAAAAATTGTCTCATGGACACCTCTCAAACTGCAATAGTACTTGAATATGTTCCTGAGTCAAGATGAAATGTCTATATTCATTACACAACTGCATTTATATGACTGCACGACCACTTTCAGATAGGTAAGTAATTACCTAGGTACCCAGCCACCTACTTACCTAACACCGCCTGACCAACCCCACCACCAACGCAGCTTGTGGTGTAATGCCGGAGGTTGAAATCGGCCCCTGTCAAGGGGGGGGACAAAAACAGACACCATCTCACCGACACCGTTTGACCGACACCATCTCGCCGACATGGACCATCTCAGCAACCGCTGGCTCGATCTTCATGAAACCTACACCAAACGATCGCCAGTGTGCCAGAGGCGTGCCGTTTGGACTTTCGTGACCTTGGGTCAGGTCAAAGGTCACCAAATTGAAGAAAAACATAATTTTGGAATTATTGACATGGCTGATCTCGGCAACCGCTGGTTCGATCTTAATGAAACCTTCACCAAACGAACGGCCGTGTGCCGGAGGCGTGCGGTTTGGACTTTCGTGACCTTGGGTCAGGTCAAAGGTCACGAAATCGCAGAAACACAATTTTAGGCTAACCGACATCACCGATCTCGGTAACCGCTGGGTCGATTCCAATGAAACATTCACCAAACGAACGGCCGTGTGCCGGAGGCGTGCCGTTTGGACTTTCGTGACCCTGGGTCAGGTCAAAGGTCACGAAATCGCAGAAAAACCATAGTTTTAGGCTCACCGACATGGCCGATCTCGGTAACCGCTGGGTCGATTCCAATGAAACCTTCACCAAACGAACGGCCGTATGCCGGAGGCGTGCCGTTTGGACTTTCGTGACCCTGGGTCAGGTCAAAGGTCACGAGATCGCAGAAAAACCATAGTTTTAGGCTCACCGACATGGCCGATCTCGGTAACCGCTGGGTCGATTCCAATGAAACCTCCACCAAACGAACGGCCGTATGCCGGAGGCGTGCCGTTTGGACTTTCGTGACCCTGGGTCAGGTCAAAGGTCACGAGATCGCAGAAAAACCATAGTTTTAGGCTCACCGACATGGCCGATCTCGGTAACCGCTGGGTCGATTCCAATGAAACCTTCACCAAACGAACGGCCGTATGCCGGAGGCGTGCCGTTTGGACTTTCGTGACCCTGGGTCAGGTCAAAGGTCACGAGATCGCAGAAAAACCATAGTTTTAGGCTCACCGACATGGCCGATCTCGGTAACCGCTGGGTCGATTCCAATGAAACCTTCACCAAACGAACGGCCGTATGCCGGAGGCGTGCCGTTTGGACTTTCGTGACCCTGGGTCAGGTCAAAGGTCACGAGATCGCAGAAAAACCATAGTTTTAGGCTCACCGACATGGCCGATCTCGGTAACCGCTGGGTCGATTCCAATGAAACCTTCACCAAACGAACGGCCGTATGCCGGAGGCGTGCCGTTTGGACTTTCGTGACCCTGGGTCAGGTCAAAGGTCACGAGATCGCAGAAAAACCATAGTTTTAGGCTCACCGACATGGCCGATCTCGGTAACCGCTGGGTCGATTCCAATGAAACCTTCACCAAACGAACGGCCGTATGCCGGAGGCGTGCCGTTTGGACTTTCGTGACCCTGGGTCAGGTCAAAGGTCACGAGATCGCAGAAAAACCATAGTTTTAGGCTCACCGACATGGCCGATCTCGGTAACCGCTGGGTCGATTCCAATGAAACCTTCACCAAACGAACGGCCGTATGCCGGAGGCGTGCCGTTTGGACTTTCGTGACCCTGGGTCAGGTCAAAGGTCACGAGATCGCAGAAAAAACCATAGTTTTAGGCTCACCGACATGGCCGATCTCGGTAACCGCTGGGTCGATTCCAATGAAACCTTCACCAAACGAACGGCCGTATGCCGGAGGCGTGCCGTTTGGACTTTCGTGACCCTGGGTCAGGTCAAAGGTCACGAGATCGCAGAAAAACCATAGTTTTAGGCTCACCGACATGGCCGATCTCGGTAACCGCTGGGTCGATTCCAATGAAACCTTCACCAAACGAACGGCCGTATGCCGGAGGCGTGCCGTTTGGACTTTCGTGACCCTGGGTCAGGTCAAAGGTCACGAGATCGCAGAAAAACCATAGTTTTAGGCTCACCGACATGGCCGATCTCGGTAACCGCTGGGTCGATTCCAATGAAACCTTCACCAAACGAACGGCCGTATGCCGGAGGCGTGCCGTTTGGACTTTCGTGACCCTGGGTCAGGTCAAAGGTCACGAAATCGCAGAAAAACCATAGTTTTAGGCTCACCGACATGGCCGATCTCGGTAACCGCTGGGTCGATTCCAATGAAACCTTCACCAAACGAACGGCCGTATGCCGGAGGCGTGCCGTTTGGACTTTCGTGACCCTGGGTCAGGTCAAAGGTCACGAGATCGCAGAAAAACCATAGTTTTAGGCTCACCGACATGGCCGATCTCGGTAACCGCTGGGTCGATTCCAATGAAACCTTCACCAAACGAACGGCCGTATGCCGGAGGCGTGCCGTTTGGACTTTCGTGACCCTGGGTCAGGTCAAAGGTCACGAAATCGCAGAAAAACCATAGTTTTAGGCTCACCGACATGGCCGATCTCGGTAACCGCTGGGTCGATTCCAATGAAACCTTCACCAAACGAACGGCCGTATGCCGGAGGCGTGCCGTTTGGACTTTCGTGACCCTGGGTCAGGTCAAAGGTCACGAAATCGCAGAAAAACCATAGTTTTAGGCTCACCGACATGGCCGATCTCGGTAACCGCTGGGTCGATTCCAATGAAACCTTCACCAAACGAACGGCCGTATGCCGGAGGCGTGCGGTTTGGACTTTCGTGACCTTGGGTCAGGTCAAGTCACGAGATCGCAGAAAAACCATAGTTTTAGGCTCATCGACATGGCCGATCTCGGTAACCGCTGGTTCGATTCCAATGAAACCTTCACCAAACGATCGGCCGTGTGTCAGATTTGAATCATAATTTTTGGCTTCTATAATGATTTCAATGTTATTCACTTCCTATCTTATTTACAGCACTCACGAGGAACTAACGAATATTTATTTATATGACGTCAGTAATGATACAATCAACACTTGTTTTGTTAGCAAGTGACTTCAATGAACGTTCCATTTCAACAACCTTGGATAGTTCTCTTGGCCCATGTGGTTTGCGGAGTTGCTGCTTGTGTTAGTATGAGGCTGATTTTCGTCCTTTTCCGGATCTTTAATGGATGTATATCTGAATGGAATGTTATTTAGCGGTAGGAGTTAACCAATTCCGAATAAAGTACAATGTTTACTTATAATTCTTCAAAATTTATTCACTACATTTTCGGAGTGCGCATGTGATGAACATTGCAATTACTATTGTAGGTAGTTGTGTTAAGTTAAGTAATTTTAGCTGTGATTTTAGTTTGGTATATGTGTCAGTTTAATGGTAAATTGTAATGTCTTACCTTTAGTCTGTGCATCAAGTTGGTTTAAGCTTTGTGCACACAACTCGTATCATGTAATATGGTCTTGCTCAACAGAATATTGTAGTTTAATTAGCAATTGGATGAACTTTTGTGTGCAGTGTGAAAAGCTAATTTTGTGTTGAGCTTTCATTTTGTACAAAAAAATAGTTACAGGGTTTGTTTCTGTGGCTTCACAAACATCCACAGGTCATTCCTGTCAAACCCAGTGGGTATTTTTATGCTGCCATCTTCCTCCAGTGGAGCAAAAGCTTCACCATCAGAAGAGCGGGGTCCAATTGTGATTTTTCACTGGAGGTTGTCATGGCACACTTGCTCAGTATTCATAGAGCCATCACATTTCCTTTATCTCAACAATGTATCCACATTTCCTTTATCTCAACAATGTCTTCAACAATGGCCTAATGGTTAAGGTGTTGAGCTCTGGGTACTAAAGGTCCTGGGTTCAACACTAGCACCACTCAGGACATTTCCCAATCCCTCAGCCCTCCACCAAAACAGTGGGTGGAGCCATTAGCTGTGATTGTGCATAAAGTTTGGTGAGAACCAGCCAATAAATATACAATGTATGCAAGCCATCATCAGCTTACTCAGCCAGTCAGCTGATGGTGACATCAAACATACCAAGACAAGCTCCCAGAAGGTTTAGGTTAGGCTAGGTTATGTTTTCACCCCCTTGGAGATATCCCTGGTGATTCTGTGGGGGTTATTCATTGCACCTGGCTGGATGTGTGTGTACATTTGAGTAATGTCACCAATAGCTGACTGGTGGTCTGCTGATGGCGACTCAGATGCACTGTTGATATAAAGAAAGTGTGAGTGGTAAATCTTTGAGTAAGGTTATCCACTTGATCCATATATTTGATGGTGAACAACATCCTCATGTCAAATGAATATAATCTGCTTGCATTGACAGAATACCAGGATCATTCTTTGCAACAGAAATATGGAATTGTCACAACTATGAACAATAATCTAAGTAACAGATGCAGACCACATCTTTTTGTGGTCATTGATCTGTCATTCAGCCTAAGGGAAGACTATTACTCCACAGTTTGGATCTGCCACAATGTGGTGCTATTTGGATTTGGATGTGCTGCAATTTGGTGTGAACTAAAATTCCAATCATCAAGGTTGAGTGAGTTAAGATGGGAAAAGTTAGCATCTGGTAGAGAAGCACCTTGGAACCAGGGAGCATGGCGAGTCCAGACACCAGATTATAAGCTATATGCTAAAAAAGGCAGGTTGTAACAAACTGCAAAATGGAGATGCCTAGTGCTCAAATGCCTAGTGCTTCAATGTCTAGTCCTCAAATGAGATGAAAGGTCTTGCCTGGTCCATTCCATAGGCAAACATAAGTGCTAGTTGAAGTCCCTGAGGACACCTACATTGCCAAAAATATAGACAACATTGGGACTGTATTACAAGGCATGCTATAGACATTGTGCTATCATCATCATTATCATCATCATCACAATGGAAAGATTGTGGGTTTGAGTCTCACCTGTTGCTACTCTTCACCCATGACCAATCAAGGTGAGAGATTGGTGACACTACATGACTCAGTGGTCAATGTTTTGCCAAAATCAATAACCACCACCATCTTGATAGGCACAGTCTTTTAAGGGATACTCAACACAGAATTTGATCTTGAAGTTCTCAATGTGCATTTTTATCTTGAAGATCTCTACAACATCCAAGGATGGATGTTGCAAACCTCATTTAAAACTAGCAAAGCTTTTAATAAAGTTACACATCTGAGGCTAAGTCATCAACTTCAGCAACATGATTGTTGGGAGTGTTGAAAAAGTTAAATTATTCATGGAACAGGGTGTAAATATCACTTAATACACACTGAATTGACATCCTTGTGAAAGAAGTACTACCATCATGCTTCTTGGTGCATGTTTGTGAAGTCTGCATGTCTTTTCTGTACATGTTTCCCATTCACAAGCATCATAATATTTTGCCCACTGCAGCATATCTTGGATCATGATGAAGAACATCCCTTAGTGAAATTTCAGGTGAAGAGATTATCTATGATGCACTGCTAAACAATGCCAGTTTATAGCATAGGTGTTTGCATAATTATTGTTGGTATCATTATCTCCAGAGAATGCACCTTTCAGAATATGCAAAATTGGAACAGTCATATGTATGCAATTATCTTAAACTAGGTTTGCAAGACTTACATGATTATAAATAGCATTGCTTCCATGGTGATTTTGACATCTCACTTAACATGCACCATGGAGGACCTTAGAAAATTAGGCACACTGAAGGGGGGTGGATTCCACCCCCTCTAAGATCTCAGCTCCTACTGAGGCTAGAGCAATGAAATTCGCAGGGTGGATGGGCACCACAGTGAACTCTACTGTATGCAAATTTCATAACCTTAGGTCAATATCTTCAAGGTCAAATGAGGTCATAAGAGAAAAATGTTCTGGTTGTGCATGAATTGGCTTCTCAGTGTTATGGATCGCTATTATTGTGTTTAAGTGCTCAATTGGCATTAATGATGTTATGGACATTACAAATGATCCAATACAGATGCTAGATCTGCCATTTGACCTCAGGTCACCTATGTAGGAGCACTTTAGCAGGTCAATACCTGCTCCAGTTACCAGAACCGGGCTGCCCACCCGACTGCTCCGTTGGGAGGTTCAGCATAATTGACTTTGCAAAGAAAGGAGTGAAATACATGAATAAAGTATGGAAATGCTTCGGCACACAATGACACAGTATATTTTGGGATGTGTAGGGAGTAACATGTAAAGTGACATCAGTTGCATGACAGTCATTTGCCTTTTTGACAACATTCCAGTTGACCAAGTTTGGCTCTATTAGCCTATCATAAACTTTACCTGACTTGACCTTGGCGACCTAACATGACTTTTAAATTATATAGCATAACAATATGCATCAAACAAGTCCCTATTGTTGTCAAGAATAGTTCCCTTTTGCCAATATACCGGAAGGGCATCAGCGCCGATTTTTGTGATCTGGCGCTGCGAATTATTTTTTATTTTAACGGCCCCTAGCTTGAAAAGTTCTCGGCCGATTTTCATTTTCTTACTTTAAGCAATGTGCCGGACATTTCCAAGTAGGTACACAAAACATGGTGTGTATCAGCTAGTACAATATGGAGTTATGCATGAAAAAATTGGAGGGTGGGCGGATTTCGCCATCCCCTCCAGTTCGTGTGTTAGCCTGTCATAAACTTGACCTGATTTGACCTCGGTGACCTGAAATGACTTTGAAGCAATATAACATAATAATGTACACCAAACAAGTCGCTAGTTTTGCCAAGAACACTTCCCTTTTGCCAATATACGGGAAGCACATCAGCGCTGATATTTGTGATCTGATGCCGATAAAATTTTTGACTAGCGACCCCTAGCTTGAAATTTTTATGGTCGATTTTCATTTTTCTTACTTTAAACAACATGCTGGTCATTTATAAGCAGGTACACAAACAATCGTGTATATTGGCCAGTAAAATCTGGAGTTATCTACGAAAAACCGGAGGGGTGGGCGGATTTCGCCCTCCCCTCCAAGGCGCATGTTAACAAGGAATTATTTTAATGATGGTGGAGTACCACATGGCTCTGTCCTAGAGCCATTTGGAGCCTCCTGGGCACATCAACTGAGGTTGTCATGCAGTGTCTACAGAGGAGAAACCTTGAGATCAGTGTAAAATAATTGACGATGTGACCTGAAAATTCACAGTTAATGGAATTGTGCTATTTCATCCTTGTCTCAGGGTTTTTCATGCTAGGTTTTTGTTTGCCACATGATGTATGGGCAGTCATCATGCACACCACTGCCAAATACTGTAAAATGCATCTGACTGAAGTGAAAGTCATTCCACTTTTTTAATCCTTCACCCGTCCCGTCTCGGGGGGGGGTCTTCAAACGCCCCCTCAGGTTTTTTTGCGGAATGCGGACGAACGGCGCGCGTCAGCGTACCCAAATTTCGCAAATCTTTTCCCACATCAATTTGGCATGCTGTTTCAAAATTTTGAAGTCCGGTCATCTAGAATCTACGAATTAGTCGAGGTCAAGTGAGGTCACCTCGAAAAAGTTCAACCAGTGGTCACGCTTTAACGGATGCAGATATTTCAATGAAACTTTCAGAGTTTGCTTACCTTTATGAATGCAACAAAACGTACGAGTGGAATTTTTTTTTTTCGTTTTTGACTAATATATTTTGCTTATTTTCCAAATGGCAGTTCAAATAGAGGATTCTGGCTAAAGCACGGATTTCTTATTGGGGCAAGTTGACTTCCAACAACGTTTCTCGGTCTGCTCTACCCATTGGAAAAGGAAAATTAAAGAAAACTTGAAAGCTCAAAATTTTCAACAAAAAAAATCGGGGTCCCCAAAAAATTATAGCCCTGGTCAATTTGGCTGTCCTTTTCCCATTCCAAATACATTTTGTTTTTTCATATATCCCCAAAATTAACCCCAATCAACAGCTGAGTCATATAGCTTTGTTAATCTCACATTGATTGGCCGCTGGTGAAGAGTAGCAACAGCTGAGACTCGAACCTACAATCTCTTGATTGTTAGGTGAGAAACTTGACCCTAGACTACCTGTCCCCTTGTATAACATAGCACATGGATGATCCCTTACCTGGAGTTGCACTACAGAATGTTCGTTATCACAATGCTAGATCCCACAAATGATCAATTCGGGTTGAAGCACCCTAAATCCCAAATAACTAACTGAATCCCATATCCGTTATTAAAATATTAAAATCTGATTTATTAAAACTCAGTTCTGGCACAAAATGACCCTTGATGTCGATGCTACCTTAAACTCCAATCCACTGCCACCACCATATCCATTATGGTGAGCATAAGCATGCTATTTATCAACGGGATACTGTAAGAAGCAAGGGATGAATACCTCACTACCATGCCCCAAGAAGCACAATGTTGATACTTCTTTGGGAATGGTGTTGATTCAGTGCTCGGTAGGTGGTATATTCCACCCTATTTCATAAGTAATTTATCACTGCTTGGGAGAGTAATGAATTTGAAGACATGGCTGGATTCCTGCCAAAAGATCTCTTTGTTTTCATGGTCATGTTATGAGAATATCTCCTTGATTTCATGTTTTTGAAACATTAATGAGAACATGATTCAGATAAAGTGAGAGCTCAGAATGTATGCACTAAAAAGCAGTCATATGACTGGACTGGATTCCATGCTGACAATAATTGTAGGCGGGCAGATGTTTTGAGAATAAGTGTAGTTTGAAGCTATTCTCAACGTTACCACTGACATGTGTGCTCAGTGAGCTCACCAAGGTCATCTGAGGTCACCTGAGATCACTAGTACATTCTGCACATTATACTACACTGCATTGAGATAGAAGGCTGTAATTACCGTCATTGTTCTGGTGTCTACAAGATGTATTGATTGATACATTACATGACCTCCCTATGCTACATCATGACCTTGATTCAGGGTTAAAATATTGATTTTTCGTTAGGTGTGAGATGTCGAAACGAGCACAGTAGGATGTCAAAATTTGCCATGGGATTAGTGTCATTTAAAATGATTTTGATGCCTCAGACTCAAATTCGAGCTGTTGGTGTAGGTTCCAAGGAGCAGGGTGTTGATGCTTCTTGGGGAAGGATGTCGATTGAGTGTTCAGAAAGTGGTATATTCCACCCTATTTCACGAATAATTTATCACTGCCTTGACTGAGGTCAGTTTTGGAGTAAAACATATTCCTGCTTGGGTACATAGTTGGCCTCGGTTGTCCGCTGTGAATCTCATGCACTTTGAGGTTGTGCATGAATATGCGAGTCAATAATTTACTCTATGACCTCTGCGAGGTCATCATAGGTCATTGCACATCACTGAAAATTACTTCTCACGGTGTTGGACTATAGTGATGGAACCAATGCCAATCGGTTTGTCCTCTCAATGCGCCAAAAATAGGTGTGGAATGATCCTAGGTCACTTAGCTCCCTCAGTCTGTCACATATGTGGTATTTTGTCTGGTCAGGTCGAGCCAAGCAAAATGTGGTAAATTGTCGAACCCTTTTGCATAGCTACTTGATTTCGTCTTGCATTAAAAGTGTAAGGCAGGAATCCCATGACTGACTGCATAATACATGAAATACATATGAACAAATTTTGCTACAGAGCCAGTCCGGTCCGATGTCAAGAGGTGGGACATATTTGCAGCTCGTTGCTAGCGTGGGAAGCGCGCGTACTTTGTTGGCGGGCGCCACACGATAATCAACGCCACCCGATAGTTTCGCGGCTTTGTTTGTGGTGTCGCGTTTGAAATCGCCGCCGCAGCGATTGGTGTAAGGGAAATGTGATCCGAGCTTATAAACAAAAGGTTCTGGGGTGTAATCTGCAGTTCAATAACACACAGAGCGGCGAGTTATCAGCGAAGCCTCGTGTGTTGTTCTATATGAGCATTGAATACAGGTATATCCTCTGTTGTAATGGAATGCGTCGTTCCCGTACCTATCCACTACAATAAAGACCCGGTCTTAAATATCGTGCCTTTCTATAATTTCTCTTGCGAATCGTCACGCAATATTCGGAAATGTACCAGTGCTGGACACGGCGCATGGATCACAAACATTTGTGATAGTGAACATCAAGGTGGTATAAAGCCAAATGTTATGTAAAATTATAGCACCAGCGAAAGCAACATGACTAGAGCAGTCGAAGCGCCCGAAAACCCAAATAACTAACGCCAGCGAAATACTCTCGGTGAGATGCGTTGAATGGTATGTGACATGACCTACCTATGCCAGAAAATGGTCTTGACCTCGGGTCAACCGAGGTACGGGTCAATTATTGACAACTATTAAATGTCATCGGAAGCGTCTTTCGTCATATAAAGCAAAATCAGCTTCCCATCGCCATGCTGCGAAAGTTTGTACCGGAAAATTACAATATATTTTGCGAAGTTTCGTGACTTCTGGTGACTTTCTGTTGTCCTGACCTTAACTCACACCGGCTGTTGTCGATAACACATTTCAAGGACTGTCGAATAGCATTGGCCGTTTGTTTCTATCTGTTACATGTCCTGAGATATGTGTAAATATCTGGAGGTCCCACCCGATCTGGTCGGATTTGACCTATGATGACCCAGTGGCCTAAATATTGACCTGAGCGAGAAAAGATGATCGAAGTATTTTCGATAGAGCTTGTCACCAGCTATCCAACGCCGTTTTCCGTTTGTTGCCACCTAGCATAGTTCTGAAGATCTTAGTTGGCAAACATCTGCCACCCCGGACCGGCGACTTCGGCGACGTTTCCATAGCTGGTCGTGGTGAGTTTTTAGTTGCTTATTTGCATACATATATGTGTTATCGTCTTTTCAGTACCTTACCTGCTTTTGTCTCTCTGTAGTAGCATAGTTGGCATTCCTACCTGCTTCTGTTTCTTTATAGTATCTCATATTTGGTTCACCTGCATGTTTCTGTCTCTGTAGTGGAGCATAGTGCGTGTTTGATCCATAACATACAAAACTGAAGGAACAAAGCTCGGTTTCACAATGACCCAGAGAAAGTCATTTTTTGATGGCCTTTTTAGACCAACTTCAGCTTGGATGGTACAACCGTTTTGAGGATTTACACAGGGAATGCGAAAAGCTATGGTCTCGAATAACTTATGAGTACGGTCCTACTGTAGGTAACGTACCCATGGGTGGTATCCATATGGAAATTGATGCAGCTGCCAAAACGTTCTTGGATTTGTGCAACATGCAAAATTTCATCCCTCTAATTACAACTGGTGATGGGAACTGTCTGTTTTCTGCAGCATCTCAAGCAATATCTGGTTCCGAAAGTTTTGCATCAGAGCTCCGTGTCAGATCAACAATAGAGCTAGCACTCCACTCTGAATACTACAAAACCATTTCAAATGCAGAAACCATCACTTTCAGCTCAGATACAGTCAAGGCAGAGGCTGTCCGCGGACGTAAAAACAGGGCGTGGTGCAGCATGTGGCATGTCGTATCGCTGTCCACAGTCCTCGGACGGACAGTACGTTCGGTGTACCCACCAGTCCATGGTATGGGGCATCTATACACCCGCACCTTAAATTGCTCCACTCGCCCCAGAGCTGGACGATCATATGGCAGTATCTGCATCCTGTGGTCAGACACTGCACCCCTAAGATCCAACCGGGAGTATGGAGCAGGGGGGTGGGCGCCCAACCACTTTGTCACACTTATTGAGGTGCACATGGAAGACGAACCACATGACCTGGAGAATGAGTTCAGCAAGGCAGCTAGTTATAGCCCGGATGACCCGTGGGAGGGTGCAGGCAAAGACAAGTACAGTGACGAGGTGGGCACTGGACAGGAAGACAACCCACGGGATGATATGTTGGATGGAGGTATGATGATAGAGGATGAACAGCATGCAGTAGAAAAGGAAGAATTATGTGAAGCAGGTGATGATGAATGGAAGTATGTGGAGAGCACGTCCAGTGTAGGTAAGGTGGATGACACAGGTGGTGCAGTAGATACTGGTATAGATAGGATGTGTAAAAGTCCAACACAGGCAGCTGATGTTTCAGAATGGGAGAGTGGAGTTGAAAGAGGACCGGAGTGGGAGAGTCCATGGGAGGAGATATTGGATAGTGATTTGGTTGTAGAGGGTAGACAGGGTGTAG